>JAPHCH010000008.1:0-74289 GCA_030772445.1 Cladosporium sp. MBC 237 | reverse complement strand
CTAACCCTAACCCTAACCCTAAAAACCCTAAACCCTACCCTAGTATAGAGAAAGGTGTTATTTCAGGAGGAGAATATGTTGACTGATATCTAGGACAATATCAATCCTGCCATACCACAAGGCCTTTGTTAGTTGCATCGCACACTAAGATCGGGCTGATGTTGTCCGGTCGTCGATCGCAAACAGCCGCATCGGCTTTAGCGGGGGTCCTGCGGGAAGTTGACGACACCCCGCGACCTCGCGGACGATCTTACAGTGCAGACCGGCGTCTTCCGGTGCATTTCCATTTGCGAGACAAATGTTAACTTCCAGTCTTTCGCAATCTCTCTGAACCTTTCCGCGGAAACCGAAAGCCGAGACACAGGCTCACACAGCAGATGGCGTCGTTTCCCATGCCTCTCGCGAGCACCGGAAAGCCAGTATCACCAAGCCGCCAATACAGCAGACGCCCCAATGTATATAGCCCAGCGACGCTAGACAAACACATTCAAGCCATTGGCACTTCCCATCGTCTTGATCGCTTGGCTTGACGACCTTTGAATGAAGAAACCCAAGCAGTTCTACGGGATCTCCGGCTTTGGAAGTCATGTTTGGCATGGATCTGTCGACTTGTCAATCACGCTTGACTGCATCTTTCTGCTTGGCCACTTGGTCTTCTTGGTTCTCATGCGCTTTCGCCTGTCCGAAATCCCCGACGGCCATTTGACTTAGAACCATGGATGGGCTGGTATACCGAAGTCACGCCTCTGGTGCCATTAGTCTTTCCAACTGGCATTGGAAGTGCGACGTGGTCCCCGCTTGCATCCCCCATGGGGATGACCCGTTTGGATAAGTTGTGTGGGCGTGGGGTCTAATGGGGTAAGTGTGCATCAGAGAGTGCAATCATGTCTGGGGGTTGTCGCAAACATAAAATGCAGCAGCATGTCCTCAGATCTCGCAGGCCTCTTTCAGCAATCCACCACTGCCACGCTCGCAGCTTTTATTGTCCCATCTCTTGCAAACCTTCCCCCTTACTGGACTTCTGTCCACGCAGAGTACTATGACTTCTACGAAAAACACTGCCGCCGAGGGCACAGATCCCGAGAACAAAAGTAACTCAGCCATCAATCCGAGCTTCCCTGAAACCGAGGAAAGACGCAACTCAGCTATTGACGCAGTCCTCAAATCTGTCAAACACGAAGATGTCAATGTCCAGCGACTCGAAAACGCCCCAAAGTTTGTCTCTGCCGATGAGCTTCCCAGCCCCGAAGAGATCATTGAGCGCCTAGGGATCGCCGATTGGAGGCAGTTAGAGAAAAAGCTAGTGCGCCGGCTCGACATTACCCTAGTACCTATGCTATGGATTCTTTATGTCTTCAATTACCTCGATCGTGCATCCTTGGGACAGGCGCGTCTCAGCACTCTTGATCAAGATCTCGGCTTAACTGGCTACCAATTCGGTAAGGCATTTGGCTGTGAGCATCATAGAGCAGTGAATTGACTTTGTATTTTCCAGGCAATGCCATCTCGATCCTATCCGCAGGCTACGTCTTAGGGCAACTGCCATCCAACATGATCATTCCCTACATCCGACCGGGTCTCTACCTTCCTGGTTGTGCTATCCTCTGGTCTGGCGTTTCAGCAGCCGTAGCTGGTATCAAGTCCTACGAAGGACTCTTAGCTGTTCGATTTTTCCTCGGAGTGGTTGAGGCTCCTCTCTTCCCCGGCGCCATCTACGTTCTTTCCTGCTGGTATACCCGGAAGGAGATCGCGGTACGAGTCGCTCTTATGTCTACCGGTGTGCCTATTGCAAACGGTCTTTCAGGATTGATTGCAGCAGCAGTGTTCTCCTCTCTAGAAGGCAAACATGGAGTAGCAGGCTGGCAATGGTTATTCATTGTGTTAGCAATTTGTGGAGCCGGGTTTGCCGCTCTAGCAGCAGTCATCCTGCCGGACTATCCTCATTCGAGAACTGGAAGTGCAATGTGGACGATGACTGAAGACATGCGTCGCATTGCTGAAGTTCGCATTATCGCTGATCGAGTTACTGTGGCCTCCGATGCTGAGATCATACCGGGCATTTGGCGAGGACTCCTCCTTTCCCTGAAAGACTACAAGCTCTGGATAATCGTGGTCATCAATATCACCATCTCAGCGGCGTATGGGTTTTCCAATTTCTACCCTGCGATTGTACGTGGCTTTGGCTACTCGCGAGTGATTACACTCGTGATCACTTTCCCCCCGTACTTCTGCGCCGCCATCGCCGCCGTTTGCATCGCCTGGAGCTCGGATAAGTTCTCTGACCGTGGCTGGCATTTCAGCGCACCGATTTGCGTTGGAATGGTCGGTTACATCGTTTGCATGGCTACAACGCATAACGTCACTCGCTACGCAATGTCGTATCTCTACGTCGTCGGGCTATTCGGAGCTAATCCATTAATCAATACCTGGATCACTAGTACATTAGCCCGCAATCCGGAAAAGAAGGCGACCTCTATTGCGATCAACAACATCCTCGGGCAGCTTGGTAATGTAATGGCTCCCTACTTCTTCGTTCAGTCAGATGAGCCTCGCTATATCATGGCTTTTATTCTCATGTTCGTTATGGCAGGAGTATGTGTTGCTGCCGCAATGCTTCTCAAACTTTGCCTTTGGAAGACAAACAAGAAGTTGCTTCGCTACGCTTTGGAGCATGGCACTCCGTACAACCCATATGTGCAGTGATACTGCTGATGGAATGACTACGAGGGAGAAAAGACGGTTGGCAGTCAATGATTGGTGCGGTATATAACTGAGGCAAAGTCAGAAGCATCGGCTTTGAAACACTGGGAAAGACAATAGCCACTCATCGATCTAGAAGAGACGAATAGGAGGTAGAAGAGTGACAGAGACAAGTATACAATGAACAAGATTCATATTGAACGAAATCAACGTTTCCTTTGAGGTATTTGCTAGTATCTTTGCCAACGGACTGCCATCATGAACGTTCGAGTGCTTAGTGCTCTGCGCAGGGGAACAAAGGGAGATGGTGTCAATAAACTTCCAATGATCCTCATTCACACGACTGGGACGTATTGTGGGAAAGCACTTTTGTCTTCTCCAGATAGCAGAGGTCTGGCTCGGCAAAGAGATCGGCTGCAAGAAACACCGCACGTGACCAGTACTGACCCGTAAAGGATGTGGAGAAAGTGCGGGGTGTTCAAACAGTCTTCAATTCTTCTCCTTTACGTCGGCGTCACTTTGATGCGACCGCCATATCAGCGGCATGATCACATCATCTACCTCACTATCAACATGTCTTTCAGTCCAGAGCGTTCGCTGATACCTACTGTCTAAGGTCGAAGCAACCGATCAATATACACGCTCACAATACCTCACCAAGTCGATCTGTTTGAGTAATAGCAAGCCTTCACCAACCATGTCAACAACATATTGGCACCTCCGCGCCCAGACCTTGGCCTGGTCAAGAGCGACCACATTCGGATGAACGAAGGGGAAGGCCAAGAGGCGAGTTTGACGAAGGATGAGAGGTGCCTTCTGCAGCTGACATCGAGCCGCCTGGACCTGGCTGACATGGAGCCTCCACGACGTCCACAACATCATCGCACCTTATGATCGTGTTTGGTCAATTAAGCCTACACAATGCTGGATCGAGGTGAACCATCTTCTTCAGGAAACGCAGCTGGCGCAACAGAAAGCCGGAAGGCTCGACGCTATGGCTTTGCGTGCACACCTTGTAAGACGCGCAAGGTGAAATGCAGTGGTGATCAACCGAGGTGTGCGGGTTGCCAGCGCTCCGGGGACGTTTGTGCATGGCCGACGAACTCCAGGTCGAGCGAAGCACAGCAAGCTCGCAACTCTCATGAGCAACCTCTGCAGCGTGAGGTTTCGCCTGAAAGACAAGGCGACGTACCTCCAAGTTTGCCGGCTCAAAGTAACGCAAGTCACAGTCCGGCTATGATTGAGTCCAGTGTTAGACCTGGCAACAATACAAATGGGCAGCTTTTGCAAAACAATCCTCGACCGCCAATTACAGCTTCGTCTGTAGACACGCCGGCGTCCACTGCTGGCACGAATGTAACGACCAACCGGCCATCATCTACATCCTCCAGGCGCAGACCAAGATCACGATCTGGCCTTGTGATATCCTCAGGCTCAATCGTTGCAGATGCTTCCATGTGGTATCAGGTCGGCATTGGCGAAGACGGCACGGTCACCTACAATGGACCAACGAGCCGCTTCCATGCCCGCGCTCTCCCACAGAGCATTGATGATGGGTATGCCAGTGAAGGCCATGACGATGAAGGGCACAACGAACGGGACCATTTCCATGGCCGAGATGGAGATGATCGCAGATCACAGGTGATAGGTGATGATGGCGACGATGATTATCTTGACAATCTTGAAGACTCGCAGAATTTCGGGACACCCGCCTACGAACCTCCAGCAGGCCATTATGACATTCTACGAGCACAGTACAGCGTCATGGACTCCGTCTGGGAGCCCTTGATCTCTGCGAAGTCGACAATAAACGGGACTAATGTGGACACGACCACTGGCTTGGCCCTTCTGGAAATCTATTGGACATGGCTGCACCCCCTACATCATCTGGTATATCGGCCTACGTTTATCATGGATCTGGCACTTGGCGGTCCTTATTGCTCCGACTTCTTGTTGCTGTGTATCTTCGCATTAGCAGCAAGGCACCTGCCGGCAGAAAAGAGCGACAAATCAAGAGATGGTAGCTGCAACAGAGGCGAAGCGTACGTGAGCCAGGCAAAGACTCTGCTCATCGATGAAATGGCGGCCTCATCGCCCTCTATACCAACTATACAGGGACTCTTGATCCTTGGGGGCCGTCAGTGTGCTATTGGGCGAAGCTCCGAGGGATTTCTGTATACCGGAATGGCCATCCGAATGATGCATGACATTGGCCTTCATCTAGACACATCTCGCTTGACCGGGGTAGTCGACAGGTGGACTCCGGCTGAGATAGAAACCAGAAAGAGACTTTACAACTCAGCCTATGTGTGGGACAAGACCATGAGTCTAGCTCTTGGGAGACCGCCTTCACTCATAAGACTGCCTTATACCCCGGAAGAGATCATCGACAAGTTCGACGATTCCCGTTTGTGGAAGCCCGTGCATGCGAAAGAGGTGGCAGAGTCCTTCGAGCCTTGTTGTTCGTGGGTTACTTCGACAAGTTGTGGCTTTAGCAGCCTTCATGAAATCACCACGGATATGATGCTACTGTTCGCCCGGCGCTACGAAACTGCCAAGCTGGCAGCCCAGGTCACGGATCTCGACCTCCGGTTTTGTCGCTGGTTCGAAGGGCTATCAAATGAACTCAGGATTGAAGCCCCGTCTGAGTTGAAGCACTCTCCTCCTCCCCACATTGTATCCCTGAAGTAAGTTACAAGACCCGTGCGTGCAACTCGTCGAATCAGCAAGAGCAAGACTAACTGGCCGCACCATTACTCTACAGTTTGATATACCACGCATTACATATCCTTCTCCGTCGGCAAATTCTTGGTAGAACAAATGAGATCGACCGACACGCCCATTTGTTGCAGTGTATTGCGCATTCTAAGCAAATTCACGAAATCAACAAGCTTTACACGCGGACGTTTCCCCACCGGCTGATGACTTACCAAGTTAGCTACTGCATCTACACAGCCGCTACTGTGGAAGCATTGGAGCTCAAAAGTCTTTCATTGACGGCGGTAGAGCGATCAATTGTCGCGGACCGGCTTCTCGCAGCGGTGAAGACTCTTCAGGACGAAGCTTCTCATACTCCTGGCAGTGGGAAGAGTCTCGACACCATCCGTCGTTTACTTAGCGAAGGCTCGCCGCCGGTGAGAACCCAAGGTCAGTCTCAAGATCCTCGCCGGAGGAAAAGAATGCGTTGTTCCAGCGGCGATCATCAGAGCCAACGAGATAGGCCTGCTGATGGACTTGACGACGACCAGAGAGAGAAACCCCACCGGGACTCGGTGATGGTAGGCAACGAGGGGCAAAGCCCAAGAAGTGGAACGAGATTTCCTATGCTTGCTGATGCGGCGGGAGGCGCTGAAACTGGCAATGCTGCCGTCTCAAGGCTCGAAGCGACAGACGCCGATCCCGCTGTCCAGACTTATGCAGGTGGAGTCAAACAACGGCGGCAACAACAACAACAACAATGGAACGCAGCCACTTCTCAGCCAACGTGGTATCCACACCAAGGCGGTAGTATCGATGGGACTTGCCATGGGCCTGAGCATGCGTCTACGTGGAATTCCGACCTTGGCTTCTCGTGGGATACCGATACCGGCGCCGGCTTTCATCCCGAGGCGTTTCCATGGGGGATGACTGATGACTTTCCGAGGTTTCCACCAATCCCCAACAACAATCATGTCGCTCTGTCTGCCGCCCCCATGACTTCAGCCCCATACCCCAGCTTTGCCAATACGCAAGGCTGGTATGGTTTATGATTACCGTTCACTACTATTGTTGGCTATCCTCCTCGATCTCCCACCTTCTGACAGCTTGGCACCTGGGCCTCGTCGCCTTGACATCTTCGCTGGACTGCTTGTCATGATACCTACCCATGGCAGTGTCGTCTTCGGTATTCGGGGTCGAGCAGGAATGTTGCCAATCGCCAACTCGCATCTCAGGTCTTGGTACAGCACGCACACGACATACCCGCCGGATCTTTGTCTCATGATGAGCGAGTTGCAGCTTTTTATAATGACCACACTCATCTATAGAGCCATCAAAGCTTCCCTGCCACAATTGCCTCTCCAATAAGCTCCTCCCTCCTCGCTACAGCCTCAATCGCGTCGCCATGTCTGGTTTCTCATCGCTTGCTGCTCTAGCCTCTGTGGCATCGGTAGCGACTGTCTGGGGCGACTTACAAAACATTCTAGGTGGTTCCTCAGGGCAACATGTTGACTTTGCAAACCACCCGGATGTTTTCGAGGTCCCGGCTCGCCTGAGAAACCTCTACCCGGCCAACAATTTCAACCGAGATGTTACGACGACTTGGTGGGAGACCTCTGTTCTGGATGGACACGCGGCGGAATCTTCTCTTGATGTCGCAAGCCAGCTCAGATCGGCTACGTTTGTTGTGCTGGATAAGGACTTCTACAAGGTCAGTGTTTGCCATGCCCTGGGCGTTGAGTTGCAGCCGACACTGCGATTTGGATGCTGACTTCCGTTACCATCAGCTCCTCGGTTCTTCACAAGACGCGGAGCTACCGAAAGTCGAAAGAATCTTCCAGTTCCCCGATCCTCCCACTTTTACCAAACGCATGGTGCACGACGGAACAGCGTACTCGCCCGAATGCAACTGTATTTTCTTCGCGGAGCTTCACCCTCCGAAACCAGGCTTCTCAACTGATGCCATGGAGTGGGTCTGGAGAGTCGACCTAAATGAAGATCCCCCAAGTACCGAGAAGGTATATCCTTCTCCGCAGCTCACGGTTCCCAACGGCGCTTACTACCATAATGGGAGTATATACTGGACGCACGAAGGCAATTACACCGTACCAGGTGGCATCGTTCGTATGGACCCCATTTCGCTGAAGACAGAAGTGGTTTTGAACAATTGGTTTGGACACCGCTTTAACAGCCCAAACGACGTGGTTATCACCCGTGATGGCGTCGCCTACTTTACGGACGGGTACTATGGGTACGAGAACTTTAACGACACGCTCAAGCCCGAGCTTGCCAATGGTGTCTGGCGCTGGGAGATGAATACGGGGGATGTGCGTCAGTTTCATGGCGCGGGCGGTGGCTTCTTCACAAACCCGAACGGCGTCGCTCTGAACAAGCTGGAAGACAGGCTCTACGTTACGAACAGAGGGAATGCATCCGATAACCCAGCCGGCGGCCGCACGATTTACGAATTCGAGCTGAACCATTCCGAGATCGATGAGAACGGCCGTCCCTCGCGTCCTGTACAAGGCGGTGAAGTATTTACGTACAGCGACTCCGGCTTCCCCGACGGCATCAAACTCGACGCGGACGGGAGAATGTACGGCGGTGTCAGCGGAGGTGTGCACGTCTTCAATGAGGCTGGCAGGCAACTGGGCATCATTCGCATTGCTGACGGGGATGTTGCCGTCAACATGCAATGGGTTGACGATTGGCTTTACATCGCTGGACGGGAGTGGCTTTACAGGGTGAAGATGCAGTCACAAGGAGCTCAGATATACGGTTAAGGGCGGATGGGATTGAAATGACTATTATCCGAGCACTGGCTCCATGAGAAGAATTGAACCTCTGCGGCGCTGAGAATGCGTTGTTTGAGGCAAAACGTTCGAGACTTCCTATCAACGGTTGTGCAGCGGCTCTGGAGGACCCACATCATTGTGACTTCAATATCTACGGGTGACGGCACTAATTCAGTATCCAAAGTGGTCGAAATGAGAACACCCAAAGTCATATCCCAATGCTTCTTCAACAACTTCCCTGTTGCTTGTACACCATACAAAGCGCGGGCTTTGCAGTCGACGGATGTTCTGTACTCGCGGCGGGTTTTGAGTTTCCTGCACTCTCATGGTCCGCAGGCACGAAACACCTGACGCGTTCGAACATGCATTATCCGCCGTATGTTTGGGTCGCCTCTTCCAAGTCTTCCTCTCAAGTCTTCAAACTTTGGAGAGGCGAAGAATCAATGTTGATTGCGATTGCATGTCTCTGAGGATTCTGGAGAACCGATGGCGCTCTGGAATGTTCAGTTCATTGTCAGTCTGCAACTTCCACGTCCAGGATTAGCCTTGCTCTCTGGTCCGGTATCCTCCCCTTTGGCACCGCAACCGGGTATCTTACATCTGACCACACGATTCAATTCATCGGGTGTCTTCAGTGACTGATGGCGGTGCAAGCTTCGCGTCTAATCGAGCTCTCGACCTTTGTTGTACGAATTGGAACGACCAAACTCCTAAAGCATTGACCTGCCAGGACAATCGTCGCAGGGAAAAATGGCGTGAAGGACAATCGACCAGTGCGCCAAGTCGTCCATGCTGCTCTAAGCGGACCGGAATGCATGCCCGGACGGCATCATACCGAGATATTACATCACGTGATCTAGATTTTGACCGATAGAAGGACATGATCGTCGAAGAGCTGCAGGCTCGAGCTTGTGTTCGACTGTATGCGCTATATCTACCATGGAACTATGACTCGCCATTGCCTCCTGAGGATGCTCGCACCTTCTTGGCGACCCATGAGTGGATTGACTAATGATGTGTTTTTCAAGAACCTTGTTCATGGCTCAATCGCTATTGGCCGACGTCTTGAACGCTTTGATGAGAAGTACAAGAGTACAATTTCCTTGCTTCGCCGGTCGCTTTTCGGTCCTTGAGGCGCCGCTCTCTGACATCAATGATGTTGAGATTTAAAAGGCGGTTCTGTGAAGCATACGATCAAACTCGTTGTTTTGCATTTACCTCCCCTTACCACTCGCGATCATGCCTTCTCAATCAATTGTTCAACAAACGTTCGGAGCAACCTTCTTTGCCGCGCTGCAAGGACTCACCACGGCTGCTCCTTACCCTACCCTGAATATTGGAGGCTCCATCGTCCAGGTTCCGCAACGCTGGAACGATGTGTTCCCTGCCGGTGATTTCAACCGCCTGGTCACAGAGCCTATTTGGAACATCACAGTCCCTGGCGGAGCGAACCGTCCAGGGCTGCAGAGAGACCTGGACGCCCTCCGTAATGCCTCTTTCGTGGCTTACAACGACGACTTCTACGATCTTCTTGGTGTAAAGGGCTACCAAGACAACAAAACCGTCGAAGAACTGTTTGAGTTCCCCGATCCGCCGTCGTATGCTCAGCGCCAGATACACGATGCCACCGTGTACAGTCCGGAGTGCGACTGCGTCTTCTTCAACCAGATGTACAGCCCGAAAGAAGGGGAATCCTTCCCAGGCGTTGACTACGTCTGGCGCGTGAGCAATGTTTCGAGCTCGAATCCGTCCGATGTCAAAACTGAGAAGGTGTACCCTAAGCCATCGCTAGCCATTCCTAATGGTGCGTACTACCATAATGGTAGTGTCTATTGGGCCGATGAGGGTGACTTCAACACCCCGGGCGGCCTCGTCCGCATGGATGCTCTCACTTTGGAGACCGAGATTGTTCTTAACAATTATTACGGCCGCAGATTTAACTCTCCGAATGATGTTGTGATCACTCGTGACGGTGTGGCATTCTTTACTGATGGCTATTACGGCTACGAGAACTTCAACTCTTCCATCAAGCCTGAGCAAGCTAACGGTATCTGGCGGTAAGTTCAAACAATTTCCAAGAAAAGATGTTGATCACTAACAAAGTACAACAGTTGGGATATGAACACTGGTGACCTGCGCCAAGTTGCCGGCGCTGGTACTCGCGACCCTATGTGGAACCCGAACGGTGTTGGACTCAACAAGGAAGAAACAATCTTGTACGGAACCAGCCGTAGCGAGACATCAGCCGACTTCGACGGTCAACGTACAATCTACACCTTCGACATTGCCGAACACAGGCTGAGTGCCGCCACCATCTTTGCCTACACTGATACCGGCTTTCCCGACGGTGTGAAGGTCGACGCTGCCGGCAACGTCTACGGTGGGGTGACAGATTCCGTCGATGTTTGGAACAAGGAGGGCACGCTGCTTGGAAAGATTAAGACCAGGCCGGGCGACGTTGCCATCAACATGCAGTTTGTTGACGGATGGCTTTATTTCGTTGGAAGGACCCACCTCTACAGAACCAAGCTCGAGACTTCCAACTCTCTGAGCTACGAGCACTAAGGCAATGGAATCTTGAACATGGGGGTTCATAGACAATGTATCGAGTAGCAGACCGCAGGCCAGTCGTTTGGCGATCCACTTCCGTATCGTAGAAACTGTACAATCGAAACTCGTCGCGCATGCAGAGTCAAGCAATGGAAATGATGGTGTACGTCGATCATCCGGGAAACAATCTCATCGAATGCCTCACAGCCAGGCTGTCTTCTCCAGCCATGCATTTGAGAACCACAGAGGGCAATCTTATGCCCTTCCGCCCTGCTCCTTTTTGCGCCACCCACAGGGCAGGAAGTCTGATTGAGCTCTGCTGTGAGTCCTGTCATTTCTGCTTCCGTACGACCGACGACATGCGTTCTGGAGACATGGCACTAACGAAGTCCATCTATATCATATCATGTGTTCGAGGCGAGCATAGCCGAAGCCCATTCTGCAGCGATTAACTTCCAGGCCGGGATTCGGCTTCATGCCGTCACGGTTCCAGTGTCGGCGCAATGCCGATTGCAGAACTTTCATCGCCCAAATGCTGCGGAGCTGCCAGCCGGTCGCGTGGAGAACCCCATGGGGGAAAGGCGAAGGACGAATGTGAGTCCTAAACCCCCAGCGGTCTCTTGCCTACTCCATGTCACCGCGGAAAGCTCTATTTCCTGTCGTTGCGGAGACCCCGTAAGGTACTTTGGTGGAGTTCGGCGGGGCTTGGCTCACGCGCATGAGACGTTGCAAGCCATCTTCCACGACGCATAGTTATATAAGACTGCCAACCTTCCAATGCTTGGGCTGGTCTTGGGACATAGTCAAGCACTCTTGTCCTGACGCATCGCCTTCGCATCATCCTCGACGCCCACAGCCATGACTTCGATGCATCCATCTCACCAAGAGCTCGACGACTTGCAGAAGAGTCAGGGCAACATGCACATCGACACCAAGCTCGATGAGGCCCCGACGCAGACTTGGACCGATGAAGAAGAGAAGAAGACGGTTCGCAAACTAGATTGCTACCTTATCGCCATGTAAGCAATGCCGCGCAGCCACCAGCCTTTTGGTCCCCAAGCTAAATCCACATCTAGGCTTGGATCGTTGTACTTGGTCTCGTATATTGATCGCGGAAACATTGGCAACGCAAGAACCGCAGGCATGGGCGAGTCGTGGAATATGGACTCTGATCAGTATGCGTGGCTTGTCACGATATACTATGTCGCATACATCAGCTTCCATTGGACTATTCTCATGTGGAAGATTGTGACACTTCCCATCTGGGTGATGTAAGCAAACACCGAGTCAATCTCATATCTCAGAGACCTGTCAACTGACAATGAACAGGTGCGCTGCCCTAGGATGGGGCTTCATGAGCATGATCCAGGCCGCTTGTCACAGCTATGGAGCAATGATGGCAGCCAGATTTCTCATCGGAGTCTTTGAGGCCGCTTTCGCTCCCGGAGTTGCGCTCTTCCTCTCAATGTTCTACCACCGCCACGAGATGGGTTTGCGCTATGGCCTGTTCATCTCATTCTCGCCATTGGCAAGCTGCTTCGCATCCGCACTCGCATATGGCATCTTACAAGCCGACACTGCTCTCATGGGATGGCAGCTTCTCTTCATCGTCGAGGGCTCACCCACCATCATTCTTGCGGTCATTGCTGCTTTCATTCTGCCTAACGCGCCTGGGCAGTGCCGATTCTTGAACAAGGAGGAAAACCACATCGTGGCAATGCGCGCCTTGAAGGGACGTGGAGCGGATCAGGAAAAGAAGTTGAACTTGAAGCAGGTGTTCTCTGCCTTTTACGACTACAAGAACTACCTTCAGGCCGCCATCATTTTCTGCCTCAACTGCGCCTTTGGATCCCTGCCTGCATACATGCCGACCATCATCGCGGAGATGGGTATCGGCACGAAGCTGGAAGCACAAGGCCTATCTGCTCCTCCGTACCTGCTGGCATACTTCGTATGTCTGGCAGCTAGCTTCTTGTCGGACAAGGCTCAGAACCGCGGGTTTTTCATCCTTGGCTTCTGCTGTACTGGTGGTGTTGGCTACATCTTGCTCGGTGTTGTTCACACCACGGCTGTTCGATACTTTGCAACATTCCTCGTTTGTGCAGGTACGTTCCCAGCCGTTGCTCTGACATTCACTTGGGTCACGGACAACCAAGGCTCGGCTTCTAAGCGTGGCGCCGGTCTTGCGATCTTTGGTATGGTTGGCCAGTGCGGATCGATTCTCGGCGCTCGCATCTTTCCCACACAGGAAGGTCCATACTACATCAAAGGCATGACCATATGCGCTGCTGTTCTTTTCTTTGGTGCTGTGCTCAGCCAGGTCTTGAGCTTTTCCCTTAGAATGCAGAACAGGTCGAGAGATAAGAAGCACGGGAAAGGCGATGTTGGATCAATGCCGGAGGACATCAGCGATCTCGGGGACGATCATCCCATGTATCGATACGTGTTGTAGGGTGGGATGTAGCAGGGGGGGAAATCAGGAAAGCAAAGACGGCTGCTTTCTGTGTGAACGGGGATGATATGTATACGGCTGTTGGCTGCAGAGTAGATATTTTATCAATGACCAAGTTACACGGTGGACTACCCTGATTTTAATCGTTGCCAGCACCGATAGAGATAGCATTGGCGATGAAGGACGAAGGGCGAGACCTTGGCAGCTGTAGAGTTCACACGCAACGACAGATCAGCGAACTCAAGTGACTTAAAGTCACGAACTGCATGTGACGCGCACGTGATCAATGTAGTTACCCCACACCCAATCGGTCAAAGCCGAGGTGAAAACCGCCACCGCGGTCGGGTTTTCGCCGCACGTTAGCTTGCTGACGAGACCAACCCTCAATACCTTCACATATGTGGCCCGACACATGGCGGACAATTCCACAGTGGACCAAGCAGAGTCCGTAGTAAGTGCCAGGGCTGACACAGCCCAGGGTGCGTCGCATAACAAGAGGCCATCCCGACGGTAACTCACTTCTCCATTGCCGTCCACAAACACGTGACTTACTGGACAACAGCTACGCTTTTGCCTGCAACAGGTGCAGAAGCAGGAAGTCACGATGCGATGGAGAGCGTCCTTCGTGTCGCCGTTGCGTCCGGTCCAATGAGAGTTGTCAATATCCTCATCATTCGGCGCACACAGAAGAACAATTGAGGGATGCCCAAGCGCGCATCAATGAATTGGAAGGAGCCTTGGCTGAGAGAAGTAGCCAGGCTGATCTTAGTCCAGCTCTTGGGATGTCTGGAAGTCAGACCATGTCAACGGAATTCGAGCCAGGTTCTACAATGCTTCCAGTCACTCGCAACGACGAAGCGATCTCGCCACATGTTGGCCTCGATGAAAGCGGGCACGTCACTTACCACGGCCCTACATCGCGTTTCTATGCTTCCTCCTTGGTCGAGCTTTCGTCTGCTTCTGCAGAAGCCCTTCGAACTCGTCTATACCAGACGCACGCGCCAGCCTTGGAGAGTAATTTGGAAATGCTGCATCATGTCTGGCAGCCACTCTTGCAGACCAAGACCGAAGACGAACTCGGTATGCCACCCAAGCTTGCGCAAGACTTGCTCAATATATATTGGGTATGGCAATATCCGTTGCACAACTGTGTCTACAAGCCTTGTAAGTGCTCTTCTCCGAACATGTTGATGTATGCTGACGTGGAACGGGTTTCATCATGGACATGGCGCTCGGTGGACCATACTTCTCCAAATTCCTCTTACACTGCATATGCGCTTTAGCAGCTCGTCATATGAATACAGAGGACCCGACTTTCGGAGACCTCGCAAAGGGCGAGAAGTTCCTCGCTTCAGCAAGGACCTTCTTGGTGACAGCTCTGGCCGACCCAAAGCCCCGGATCCCAACAATACAAGGCCTTCTCATCCTCGGCGGGCGCCAATGCGCCGTTGGCCAATCTTCAGAAGGCTGGGTATACACTGGCATGGCGATACGGATGATGACTGATCTTGGGCTTCATTTGGACCTCCATCGCCTTGCAGAACTAGAAAGCTTTGCTCCCGCGGACCTGGAGCTCCGCAAGCGGCTTTATTGCTCTGCCTATGTCTGGGACAAGACACTGAGCTTATCACTCGGCCGACCGCCAAGTCTGACGCGCTTGTCTCCAACAGCCGTTGACTTGTTCGATCACAGGGATAATCAAGAGCTTTGGCAGCCTGCTGAGTTCGTGGACTATCCAGTGACGAAATGCTGGAACACGATGTGTTTTGCAGCTTTCTGCAGGCTAGGACAGATCGTTGAGATGATCCTGATGAACAATCCTGGAGGTCTGGATTCAGAATCTACCAGTCGCAGAGTAGAAATGTTGGAAAAGAAGTTACAGCAATGGTGGGAAAAACTACCAGAGGCCTTGCATATGAGCAGTTATAATGAGGTCTGCCCGCCGCCACACATCTTCAGTCTCAATCTACTGTACTACACGCTTCAAGTCATCCTTTGGCGGCCTTATCGCAACCTCCGTCAGAATTCCCTGTTCGCCCACCGAGCACGCACGACGTGCGTGGAAACTGCCAACACCATCCATGGCATGTTCTTGCTCTACAGCAAGACATTCAATTTGAGCAAGATGACCTATCTTATCAGCTACTGTGTATACAGCGCTGCGACTGTAGATGTAGAAGAGATGAGGTCTCCCATCCAGCTCAATCGGGAAGCCGCTGCTGCACGACTCGGCGTGTCGCTCAGAATATTGGAGAACGAAGCTCGCCAAACCCCTGGTGTGGGGCGAAGCATCGATATTATCAGACGTCAGCTGAGAACATGGACTCCAAGACTAGGTATGAATGCTTCAACGATTCGTCGAGAACAACCATTAGCATACAAGATGACATCCGCTTACAGAATGCAGACTCATCAAGCACCCTCGCACCGCAAAGTTTTCCCACCACCAACACGAATAATACTGGGAGTGAAGCGCCAGTCAACGCGCCTTTGGCGCCACCATATTTCCCGAATACAACAATGACAGGCCCTGAAATGGACGGCAACGGCATAGAGACCTGGGATACGGGAGCAGGATTCCTACCAGATGCGTTCACATGGTCATTCGAAGACGCCTTCGCTCAAGACGCCCTTGACTTTCCAGCTCTCCAGAACTCATTGTAGATTTACGTTATTGGACGACCATACTTCATTTATCAAAATAGTTACTTCGTAAGACCAGAATGATCCTTGAAAGCTCATGCAACCCGCAATAGCATTCGCCTGACTGCCCCTGAGCCCCTGGAATCTACGCTTAGGGGATGCCATATGGCCTGGCCCCTCAGCGCTTCGTTTCTGATAACCAGGGATGCAGTAGGAGTTCCCTTGCGGTTTTCCTTTCCTCGGGCATCCAACGAAGCATGGACTGCAGAAAATCAATGACCTCTGCTTTGCTGTCTCCTTGAAGATTCTTTGCTCGACGCTCCAACGGTAAGCTAGTAATAGGAGCCTCTGCACTCCATTTTCCTGAAAAATGATAAGCGCTTGGCTTCGGATTATCGCGGGAGCTGCTGTGGCTGATCACATACCAGTTTCGTCAAACAGACGCCTCGCATGGGGGCTTCTACGCAAGAACGCCTCTGGCGGTTCACCGAGCAAGCCTACCATCTCATTGACATGATGGCGATTGTTGTGTAGTCCTTCGTCGTCTGAGCCATTGAAGAGACGTTCGGCCTCCAACATCTCCCACAACTGGAATCATTTAGTTCTGTGCAAAATAAACTTGAAACGGATGTATTTCTCACCAGGCAAGCGACATTCCAGATGTCCGCCGCATGGCCCCAATCAAACTGCATAAGGATCTCAGGCGATTTGTAGACCTCTGGTTGGATCTCAGTATAGGCCTGTGGAGTCCCAATGCGAGCTTCTCCGAGATCACAAAGTACGGGTAGGCCGTATTGATTGTCTCGAGGACGTCGGAAGGCACGTGAAGAATAGATCGTTCTTACTTCGTTAATGGGTTTTCGTTTGAGTGGCTCTCGCGTTTCTGCTTCCTCGTAATCTGTGAAGATGCTCTGATCTTCAACGCCAAGCATGATGTTCGAGAGTTTCAGGTCTGTTATAGAGAAGAGAATCAGTTATCTAGAATGGATAATGTAAGTAGACTGCCTTACCACAGTGTGTCAGGTTTGCTTCCGTATGGAGAAAGTCGAGTGCTTGGAGCAAGCTTCTCATGACCATCTTCGCGAGCTCTTCAGGCAAAGCCCGAGGGGCACCACCAAGTCTTTGGAAGGCATACAGCGTGGCTTGTAACGGAGAATGGACAAGGCATACATGTGCGGCTCCTCGAGGAGATCGCACGATTTCGAACATGTCGAGCACCTGTCGGACATGGTGATGCCCAGGATGAGCTGTAGTCAGGTTTGCAAGGTGCTCGTAAGCTGTCTTCTCCCGATTGATCCGGCCGGGGGGAGTTCTGACATTTATTTTCACAACAACATACTGGCCATTCCTGCCCAAGTTGTGTCAGGTCAAACGATTCATCACCCAAGAATCACAAGGTCTCTTACTGTTCATCTCGACAGAACCATACTGTCGAGTTCGCGCCATAGCCGAGTTTGCCGATAACGTGATAGCGTGACATGATCGTGTCGCCCAAGCGCACGGGATAAAAATCCTTAGGGTCATAGCCGGGAAGACTCTCCTCCTCAAAGGGTCTATTACATTTGATGTGGCGTCGTGTTGGGATCGCAGTAGGAGAACATGAGCACCGCCAAATTCCGGATGTTCGTTGGGAGATGCAAATTGTGTCTCTATGTCCTGGCAATGATGATGAGAGTGATGCGCATCTGTTATAGGGGCGTAGTGCGCGACAGAAGCGGCCGCTGAGAGTAGGGTTCAAGGACATGCTTTACAATGTCATGCTGCGTAAGAAACTTGTGTTTCTGGTAACCTCAAATGTGGACATTGCCACATGCAAGAATTGTGATGTTGGTGACCTGGTCACATGAAGCGCGTGATGGCACGTCTTTGCGACGATCGCGGCCACTGAAGAAAGAACATTAACGGCCCCCCACTGCCAAGGTTCCCGTCCGTCAACGATTCGTTTAAAATAGCCAGTCACACCAGTCCTTTCTTTTGTACAACATCAGTCGTTTTGTTTTCTAATGAGAATGACCAACTGAAGTCGATGACTCGCCACATCTTACATGCATGCATTGGGCACCTCAAACCTAGGAAACCTCATTCCCAGATTGCAGTCCGGACGAATTATTAAACAGACACCCATGCCGCATCCGAGCAGGCGCCAAAGAGCACAAATGTTCGTTGCAATCACGCAGTTGCACCACCCATCGCGGCCGAGTAAGCCAAGAACCACGTCCTGCTTGCTCCATCGTCCAAAAATTGCGGATCCCATTGACCGGTCGCACCGGAGAAGAAGGCATAGCTCGCTTTCGGGTCGATGATGGCACGATTCGCCTCAATAATACCTCGCCATCCACCGGTGATTTTCGAGATGCCAGAAGCGAAGTAAGTGTCCCATTCTTCCTGTACGAACTTCGAAGAGCGAATGTAGCCGGTGTGCGCCAAGATCGGTAGCATGTTGATTCCCTGCACCTTCTCAATCTCGAGACCAAAATACGTCTGGTGGTCGATCTTATTCTCGAACAAAATGCCGGCGGCTTTGTTGCCGATGTATTCTGCAGGCTGGACCGTGTTGTCTGACGTATAGAGATAGTAGTCCGCCAACGACCTTGCTTGAATGGCGAGCATCAAAGTCCCACGTCCCTCCATGGCCGAATCACCTGTGACTCGTCCCCACATCTTCAAGGAGTAGCTAGCCAAGGTATCTTCAGACGAGGACTCTTGGTCTTGGCCATCAGCGTGCTGGCCGAGCCCTCCCGACCAGGAATGGCCATGGTACCAGTCGAATCCGCGGGAGAAAGGGAATTTGTCATCGCCGGTAGGGTTTGCATAGTCGCGTACGAGCATATCCACCCACTCTTTGTTTTTGCCTGTGACAAGCCAGCTCGGGTCCAAGTATGCTATGATGGCGGCGGCATGCACAAAGTACCCATAGTGGAACTGATGATCGGTGTATTTTGTGGCGCCAAAGTCGGCAGCAAGGTTGTCGTAGCCTGCTGAAGTAACGACACCACCCCAAACAGTATCATAGACCAGTGGCCATCTCTGGCGGTTGTCTGTGAACAAGGAAAAAGCATCTTTCAGCCCTTGAAGTCCACTCAGGGCAAGAGAAACGTTTTTCGTGATGTCGTGGAGCGTGTATATGATCCCAGCTTCCTTTGCAAGAAGTTTCCCTGCAAAGTACATGCTCTCCTGCCCGCTGACTTGCAAGAGGATGTTCTGTGAAAGCTCCGATGCGCCGACATCGTTGATAAGGCCAGCAGCGTCTGCAGAGACAGCTGTGTTGCTGCCTGTATCCGGTCGCCAGGGCGCAAAGTCCATGTTCACGGGCACATAATCCTCGACCATGGTCCATTTGTCGGCTCGGACTGCAAAGCTGAGCCCTTTCGTCGTAGTCATGAGCGCGAGCGCGGTCACATTAGCGCGTGTCGAGCTGTCGAACGATTTCACATGGTGCGGCAAAGCGAACATGAGCAAGCTCTGGCTCTGAATTCCACCTTTCGTCCAAGAAAAAGTGTACGATCCAGCAGTCCCTGATATGGAGCCGGAAGTACTGGCGCCTGTGGGATATGTTCCAGCAGAATCATCATATATGGTCATATCATACATTTTTGGCTCCACGACTGGGTATTTGGCAACTTGAATAGTGCCGCGGAAGTTGGCTGCACCTTGAATCATATTGGGCGTGAGCAGCGTAAACGAACTCACGGCGTAGTCGGCACTTTGAGGTGTCACATAGACCAACCACGAGGTGCTGTCGGCCAGCCTCACGGTGTATTTGTGCACTGATCCTTTCGTCAGCTCACCGTCGTAGGTGACGTTGTTAATTCCGACAGTGGAAGTGATGACAGGAGTCGCGGACTGGTACTTTCCAGTAACGAATGCCATGCCCTGAACCACGGGAAAGCTTATCAAAGGCGCTGCCCCTCCGCCCGGTGTCAAGTTGACGTTAATCGAGGATCCAGACAAGGTATCAGTTGTAAGTTTCGTGTTACTGTCTAGCTCGACGGCAGAGAGCGCCAGTGAATGGATTCCTGTCGGATTATAAAAGTAATGCCATTCGCCTCCGTCTTCAGGGTAAGCAGGAGCGTGTACGAGTTTGTGACGTTCCGTATGTGAAACTGCCAAACCCCAGCCCTTGGCTGGGCCGGCACCCCTAGACCATTGCAGCGAGTACGGGAACGTGAAGATAGGGGCCCACTGGTCATCACTCAGCAAGCTCGTGTAGAATTTGTTCGTTCCAGGGCGACCGCTATCGGTGTTGACACCAACTGGTTGTATCGGATGCTTCTCACGAGCAGTAATTTGTGATGGCATAGCGCTGGCAGCCATCGGCTTGAATACGTCGCTGACCTCCAAGCTGGATTTTATTATCGACGTGGGAGATGTGCTGGGGCTGACACTGGGAAGGGAGGTTGACGCGGTGAAAGTGTTCGAACGGATGGGAGGGGATTGTGTGGGATCTTTGGTTGGACCCATACTGCCGCTGGTATCTGTCAAAACCCAAGTTGTTGGTGTCTGTGTCTCCGATGTTGTGAGCGACGTGAGAGTGACAGATGAAGCAAACGAGGAAGTGTCGGAAATTCCAGAACCCGTAGTGGTCGTGCCCGTGATCGACGTCGTGGCAGATGTGCTCTGAGACTGACTGGGAATCACTGGGCGACAGATGAAATCTGAATAAGGAAGTTCTTGCAGCCCTTCCAACTCAAGTGCGATTTTGTACGATGGTATTTTGGTGTTGGTGTCTTTCGGAGCTGGTTCCGCCATCTCCTTGACGCGGTATCGAGAGACGTCATCGTTCGGCGAGACGCGGGCCCATGAGTTGCTCTCGTCATGAACTCCGCGACGGGCATGGAGTCTGTTGACATTGCGTCCATGGAGTGCTGTGGATAGCTCTGCATTCGCGATGATTAACAGTATGAGGCTGCCAAGCAACGAGCTGTTATTGAAGCGAGGTTTGATCATGGTTGAACGAAGCAGGGATTTAGTAGACACGCCGATGTTGAAGTCGAAGCTGAAGCTTGTCAGGCGGTTGCTCATGCATTTCTTCAGGTATCAGGAGCTAAATGCAGGCATTATAGAGATACGGACATCGACAAAAAGGTGCAGAGGCTAAAAGGGAATGCTCCTCCAATAATGCGCCTAAGGCACTGGAATGCAAGTCGCCTTTCTCAACGAGCGTCGTACCCATCCTACGGGTCACCAGGCTGGGGCCTGCAGATTGGAATACGGGGAACCGTAGTGCTGAGATCAGTGAGCTGTCGAGACGGCCCATTCCAAGCGATGGCTCGCAGGCGATCTGCTCTTTGCTGGCGTGCGCCTTTCCATACTGAAATATACCGTGCACACGGTATGCTTCAGCGCGTAGCAGACACACCGGAAAATCGGGAGAGACCCGGCTACCAGAGCATCTTCTAGATGTTCCAATAAGCATTCCATAGACATGTCACCTCGACTCTGGTAAGATGCCACATGCTCTCATCGCAATAGGGGTCACGGGAAATCGCGATGCAGTGCTGCCCGCGTCGCAGATATGCATGCTGTCAGTTGACAGGATCCTGTCGGCCGAAGGAAAGTAGGAATTGGGATGGCGTGGAGAATAAACCCATGGATATTTCTACGGAGGGATGGGCAGAAAGTCACGGACCGTCACCCGGCTCAATCTTCCTTTGGCCGAACAGTATACTCAAACATTCCGTTAGAGGGCACTGCCTTTCGATTCCGCAGCTTGTCCGCAGTCTGAACCCCGAGCACTGGTACACGGTATTCCGCTTCTTTGCCTTCGGGCACTGATGATCCGGCCGGAAGAGGATATGGGAAAGGCAGGTACTCAGGCATGAGACCAAGCTGCCGCAGAGCGGTACCTTGGTCCCACCAAATGTGTTCGTGGTACAGTCTGTCGCCTCGGATGTTCACAACAGCCACGAATGGAATCTCGGCTTTCTGGTGTGTTGGCGGGATACCGGGGAGGCTAAAGAGGATTAGTCGGAGATGCTTGAGGTTGGAAGGAGTACGTACAGCCAGTCGATTTCTCTGTCATGAGTGAACTTGTAAATGAACTCGTCGATGACGCGATCAATGCCGATTGTTCGGCTTACAAGCTCTAAGGCTGTATCTGCGGAGTTGTTGAAGATGAAATTGTTGCGGTAGAACTCCGTCAGTTTGCTTCTTCCAACACCGCCCGTTAACTGTCAACTTCGTTAGCAGCGATTTAGAGCGAATCATCGGAATTTAGTACTGACAGTGGTAACATGGTTGACGTATGGTTCCTGTACCATAGTACTCATAGTGTGCTCCACCGATCGATCTGCGAACTCGTAGTACGTATGCTCTTCCCAGATGTTCTCCAGGTCGAAATAGGGGCCTCCCATCTTTGGTTTCAAAAATTGCAAGTTTCTTGTATGGGCAACTGACTCTGCTGAGTAGTCAAAGCCCTTGTCCCCGGCCGCGAACCATTGACGCTCGGCCGTAGGGTAGTGGTACGTTTTGATCGAGCTCTTGCCGAGCGCTGCAGGAGATTGCTGAACTTTACCAGCAACATGTCTCAGCAGAGGGTGTGGGCCGGTCTGCAGGTCATCCAAGTCCTGGCCGTCTGCGTATACTACACTGGCGAGGATGCCTGGGAACTGCGAGAGTACCGATGCTGCGGTGTTCCACAGGCTTGCAGAATAACCTGGATGGTGTATCAGAGACCGTCATTTGAAGGAAGAGTGCGACAAGACAAGCCTACAAACTAATCCGACTTTGTCCTTTGGCTGGCAAACATCGCATTGTTGGAGTGCCTCAACAGCTTCTTTAAGTAAAATTCCCAAGTTTGAAGACTGGATCGCCGCTTCAGAGATCTGAACAACGGCGTAGCCTTCTTCGGCCCATTTCAACACAGCGGTGGGCGCATCATCACGTTGGGTCACTTGCTCATCGTATACATTCTCGGGCGTGAGTAGAATGATGCCAGGACCAGATCCCAGTCTTGTCAATGGAGGTTGCAGCGAGATGCCAGGTTTGAGAACCTGCAGTTTCGCAGACGGTAGTGGCGCGGGAGGCTTGGTTATGTCGGCAAAAGGCATGGCGGGTGGTATACAGTATTGGGTGGAATATGTTGGTGCTCGCTATAGCTAGGCTCATGTATCAAGATTGGCTCTTCCTCTGCTTTGTATCCAGTTGCCTTCTATCTGTTCAAGTGGGCGGATAGAACACGTGTATCTCGTGTCTTATCTCGGCACTCTCAGCATCCGCCACATGAGGAGTCGGCTCCTCATCCTGCACGGTCCCTGTTTTTCGGCAAACGCACCCACGCCACGGAGCACAGCGGAAGCTTGAGCACAGCACATGTCCACCAGCTCAAGCTCCGCCATCGCTCTTACAATGATACTAATGGATTTATTGCTTGTTGATCCATCGCGGGCCGATGTGATATTCGCTGCGTGCATGATAGCCGCTAGCGAGACCTCGCGTCGGCAAAATGTCTGGCGCAACCCACTGAGGCTCTAATGTTCTACAATTGAACTCCGTGATTTCCAAGGTCAATCTGTTTACAATCCATTTCTGCCTGTACTCTCGATTTTTACAAGCCAAACACATCACTAACCATGTCCTACCCCATCAAGAACGTTCGCCCTACCTTCGAACTGACCGGACGGAATTACATCGTCACCGGAGGTGCCCAAGGCATTGGCTTCACAATCGCCCGTGCAATTTGTGAGATGGGCGGCAATGTCTCCATCTGGGATGTTCAAGACAAGCCTGCAAACCAAGAGGATTTCGACGCTCTAAGCTCTCAATTCGGAAGTAAAACACTGTACATCCAAACCGATGTCACCAAGCAAGAAAGCTTGGAAGCAGCATTCCAGAAGACACTCGACAACTTCAAGTCCATTGATGGATGCGTCCCTGCCGCCGGCATTGCTATTGACAAGCCGTTCGTGGATCAGACTTGGGAGGAGTTCACCCGCATCCAGGAGATCAATGTGAGAAACGCTCTCCTACTGGATAAGAACAATTGCTGATGCGCATCCAGGTCCGCGGGACGTTCTTCACGGTCCAAATGGTCACAAAAGAGTTGATCAAGCAAAAGAAACCCGGCAGTATCCTACTCATCGCATCCCAGTCAGCACACATCGCCTTGCCGGGTTATAGAATGGCTGCATACAACGCCTCGAAGGGAGGTGTAATGATGCTGGCCAAAGTGCTCGGCGTGGAGCTGGCGCCTCACCAGATCAGGGTGAATACCATCTCTCCCGGTTTCGTCGACTCAGAGATGACCAAGAGTGTCCGGGAAGCGAAAGCCAGTAGAAGAGAAGGCGAGCAGATGTGGCTCGCTCCTCCCAACCAGCGTCTGAGCACGCAGAACGATCTCACGGGTGCTGCCATCTATTTTCTGAGCGATGCATCTATCCATACGACCTCTGCTGATATTGCGATTACTGGTGGGCTGCATGCTGGCACCATTGATGGGTTGATTAGCTACGAGAAGTAGACGATAAATGATAGCTTACCTATTCCAATTCACATCTGCCTCATCCTTCATTTACAAATCCTACCATTTTGCTCCATGCTGCAAACAACACCACTTCCTTCCCCGGAGACCCCGCATGAACATCCCACAAGGTGTGTTGCGGAGATCGACAGCTCTTGCGCTTTAGAGTTTCCCTTTACCGACTTGGGGATCGACAAGCTTCGTTCCTGCAGAGCCCAGGTCGAGCCCGAAGGGGTCAGGCTGCTTGAAACTCAAGACGTCGGGTATTGCTCTCCTGCCGATACTGGGCGAACGATAACAGTATTGGATGATGTTCCGACATGGCCACAACGCCCGTCGTCCCTCCGACGGTCCGCCGCTTTCTAGCGGGATGCGTGGCTCTGGCGGACCGATCTTGCTATTGGAGGTGGTGTTATCGCATCCGAGCTCTAGTCAAGGTGCCTTGCTCGACTAAGCATAGTTGCGCTGCTACAAGTGCCTCCCCCGCCCGCCTTAAGGAGCAAGTAACATCCTGAGTTTGTGCTGACACTACTCATCAAACCAGCGAACCCATCTCTGTTTACATTTCGTATGAACCACTGAAGCGCATACAGTCTCAGCGCAATATGACTAACACGTACGACGTAGTCGTCGTCGGTGCCGGTGAGTATCACTCGTCCAACGAAGACCGGGAGTTCGATCGCTAAGAAGCTGTCTTCCCAGGTTGGTACGGCCTGGCAGCCGCTAAAGCAGCGTCGCAATTGATGCCAGATCGAAGCCTGGCGGTTTTGGAAGAGGCCGACACGCCTGGGGGTACATGGTCAAAGAATCGCCTCTACCCAGGACTCAAGTCCAACAACATGGTGGGCACGTACGAGTATCCCGACTTCCCCATGCACGAGTCCGTGTACGGCGTGAAACCCGACAATCACATTCCTGGCACGGTCTTGAACCGGTACCTGACCGACTTCGCTCATCATTTCGGCTTCTTCAACAAGATACAATTCCACACCAAGGTCGACATCATTGAGCCTGCGGGCGACTCCTGGAAACTTTTCGTGACGGGCCCTTCTGGCGCAAGGACAGTCATAGCCAAACAACTCATTTTGGCTACCGGCCTGACATCGACACCGAACATGCCAACCTACACTGGCCAAGAGAATCTTGGGGCACCTCTCTTTCACGCCAAAGACTTCTGTGCTCGAGCCCCCGAACTGAAAGACATCAAGAACTCCGTCGTTGTCGGCGGCGCAAAGTCCGCTTTCGATGTGGCATACGCCCAAGTTCAAGCGGGATCGACTGTTGACCTTGTCATCAGAGACAACGGCCATGGCCCAGTGTGGATTGCTCCAGCCTTTGTGACACCGTTCAAGAAGCGTCTTGACCAGCTTCTCTTGATCCGATGGATGACTTGGATGGCTCCGTGCCCGTGGGTCAACGAGGATGGATTCGGTGGCATCCGTGGGTTTCTGCATGGTACGATCTTGGGTCGCTGGCTGGTCGATCTATTCTGGAAGATCCTCTCTTCCGATGTCATTGCCGCGAATGGGTACGATTCTCACGCTGAGCTGAAGAAACTCAAGCCGTGGCATTCAGCTTTCTGGGTTGGCAGTGGTCTCAGTATCTTCAACTATGAAACGCCACTGTTTGATCTCGTCAAGCAAGGGAAGATCAGGATCCACATTGGCCAGATTGATCGCATGGAGGAGAAGACCGTCATCTTGGCCGACGGCACTAGATTACACGCTGACGTCGTGATCTGCTCGACCGGCTGGAAGAAAGAATCTCCTATCAAATTCCAGGGTCTTGGTCCTCAAGAGTTTGGCTTGGATGGGTCGCGATCTGAGAAAGATCGCCTCGCTCAGAAAGCCGATCAGGACGTCTTGAACATGTTCCCTCGTCTGCGGAAGCAACCAGAACTTCGCTTCACGCCCAAGGAAGCTGATCCTCTTCGCCTTTACCGCTTCATCGTCCCTTCTGGGTATGCCTTCTCCCGCAACATCGCCTGGGTCGGTGCCGTCTCCACTGTATCCACAGCAACATGTGCGACCATACAAGGACACTGGACTGCGGTATACTTGTCCAACAGACTTGACCGCCTTCCCAGCACGAACCAGGAAGTCACCAAGGAAATTATGCTCCATACTCAATGGGGCAAATGGCGCTATCCCTGTGGCTATGGAGCTTCTCTGCCCGACTTTGTGTTCGAGGGTCTTCCTTACGTGGACATGCTGCTGCGAGACATGGGCCTGAAGAATCATCGCAAGAAGAGCTTCTTTGCCGAGCTTACTGAGCCGTACATGCCTCGGGATTTCGCTGGGCTTGTCGAGGAGTGGCAGGCGACTCACGAGAATATGGTCAAGAAGACGTGAGGTCGAGGCGCAGAGCATGCGATTAGGAACGCGAGAGCGAAGAGACTTGGGCATGCGGAGCAGGAAACGCCAGAAGGGATCCGCGCTTATTATTAGGTAGCTGAGGGATTAATCTTTCCATCAAGACGACGGATTAGGATTGCTTTTTTCCATTTGTCCCTCATATATTCAAAATATTACAATATTTTGCTAGGAATCACTCTCACCAACTGTAGTCTTTGCTAATTACAATTGTCAAAAGTAATGTTACATCAATCCTGAAGCTTCGTTCGCAGTCTCCTCCGCAGCAAAGTTTCGATGCTAGGCTAATGTACTGAGAACACATTGGCATGACAATCCATCCCGTATTGTAGATGCCTTTGACTTTTCAATTGACCGGTAATATACTCTATTCCCCTACTTTTAAACAGATGTTGGGATTTTTAGTTGAAACCTAGAGTGATTCTCATGAGGGAATTTGCTTCGCGAACGATACGGTCACAAGACGAATTCAAAGACAGAACGTTGTGTCCTAGAACCAAAAAGCGACAAGCACAATTTGCAAGCAACTTAGGGACCATCAAACCAGAGGATCATTTTCGAAATCTGACTCCCAGATTATCCAGATCATATCAAGAGCGATTTGAGCATGCGGCGAAGCCGGGCAATGTACTTGTCTATTGTGAATGGATCCCATCCGGGTGTGTTATCCGACGATCGGGTATGGCACTTCGCCAAAGATAAGCCCGCGGCAGGCACCATCACCAGACGGCTACCGTAGCCTTTTGCCGCCTCAGACAGGCGAACCGACGAAGGAATGATAGACCATAAGACACCCTGTATAATTGACGCATGACCATTGTAAAGTCTCCGACTCGAGAAATCTCTCCCATAACGCTCAACTTCCAAAACAAGTGACACTTCAACATCCGCGCACAAACATTACACAACAACATCCTATCAACATGGGTTCCATCGACAACGGCCCTCTGGGCGCAGAATTCACAGCGAAAGTCGTCTCAGCCATGGGCCCCAACACGCCACCACGTCTGAGAGAAATAATGTCATCGCTAATCACACACCTCCACGCCTTCGTGCTAGAAACACAACTGACGACAGACGAATGGATGCTCGGCGTGAACACGATCAACTGGGCGGGACAAATGAGCGACGACAAACGAAACGAAGGCCAGCTGCTGTGCGATGTTCTCGGCATAGAATCGTTGGTTGATGACATTACGTTTTCCGCCGCGACGAAGAGCGCGGCAAATGCGCCGACGGCGTCTGCGATTCTGGGTCCGTTTTGGCGAAATGACCATCCGGTGCGGCCGAATGGGACGACGATTAGTTTCGAGACGCCGGATGATGCACAGGTGGCGTTCATGCATGGGCGGGTTACGGATGCGAAAAGCGGCGAGCCGATTGTTGGCGCTACTGTTGATATTTGGCAGGCGTCTACCAATGGTGAGAGGACCGCCCGTATTTGATCTGGAAGGATAGCTGATTTGGAATCTTCCTCCTTAGGATTGTACGAGCAACAAGACCCGAAGCAGCGGGACTTGAACCTGCGAGGGCAATTCGTGACAGATGAAGAGGGCAAATACTCCCTTTACTGTTTGCGCCCTACCCCATACCCTGTGAGTAATCACCACCTCGAGTATGCGCCACATAGCCCAAGCCTAATCTGTCGCAGGTGCCAAGTGACGGTCCAGCAGGCCAACTCCTGTCGCTGATGGATCGACACCCCTTCCGACCCGCACACATCCACCTCGTCGTCCGGCACGAGAAATACAAGCACCTGACGACGCAGATCTTCGACAAGAATTGCAAGTACCTCGCTGACGATAGTGTGTTTGCGGTGAAAGACGATTTGAGCGTGACTTTCTTGCCTCGCGAGAATGATGCGGAAGCGAAGTTGGAGCTGGAGTATAATATCTCATTAGCGCCGAGTTCATGATGACAGAAGAAGGCTTGAGCTTCGTGAAGTGGATGTCAGCACTGGCGGACCATAGCGAGCGAAAGACGGCCGGCTGTTATGATGTAGGCGTATTCGATGCCAGACGATCATCTGCTCTTCATACTTGGTTGACTGATCCGCCTTCAATGCCAATGATGTCTCACACTTGATTGTACAGGGAGAAGTGCTGCGCACGACTGATTTCTTGTCGGGAGCTTCGAGAAGTGCCAATGGCTTGGCCCATTGCCATTATAGACACCTCTTGCTACAGGTCACAGTGAAGCACGGTGTGCATGCGCGTCCAGTGCCAGCCATGGCGCTCGTTGTTTCGACAGGGTAGAGCAAATGCTTCGTAGCATGAGGGCGCATCGCTGGCGACCATCTTGGCCGACGAATCCCACAAAGTCGGAGAAGGTGGTTTGCAGGAACACAGGCGTAGTGCGGTCGCAAAAAGGTGCAAGAGGAGAGATGGTATTCACACAAGAATGTAAAGTACAATCGAGGAGATAAAATATACAGGGAGAAAAAAGCCTCCAATTGTCTTTCTCTTTTTTGGTTTGCCTCAAAAAGCCAGATTCCCTCCGAGGGCGCTCCTGTAATTATGCTGGTATCACATCGCGACATTTTCCGGTATCGTACAAAACTTTTCCATCCATCTTACTCATTGATCTTGGCCAGGAGCCTGCACGCGTGTTAGCCATTTTCGAGCTCCAATCGTTTTCGATGATCGCGCGCAACGTACTCGTGGTCCCTGAACAGGCTGTACTCCTCCTCGCCGACCTTGATGGGGCTGCCGCCGAACTGAGGAATGAGGACCTTGTCGCCGGCCTGGACGCCAAGGGGTATCCGCTTGCCTTCCTTGTCCTGGAGGCCGGGGCCAACGGCGAGAACCTTGGCCTCGTTGAGCTCCTTGACGGCGCTGTCGGGGAGGAAGATGCCGGAGGCGGTCTTGGTCTCGGGCTTGACGCGCTGGACGAGAACGCGGTCAAGGAGAGGAGCGAGGGACTTGATGTTCTTGAGGAGAGACTAGAAGGGAGAATGGCGGGTTAGCGGGTGTGGTGAAGTAGGTGGATGGGCGGATGAGCATACCATTGTGAATGAGGCGATGTGTGGAGGATGGAGATGAGGTGGTGAGGAATGCGATTGGTGAGGATAGGTGAGATGGGAGAAGTATGTAGATTGGTGTAGATGGGAGAGTCGGTGGTTGTAGTTATGGAGAACTTTCTCGAAGCCCTGACTGGTCGAGAGCCGACAGACCCAGCACAGACCATCAAAACCTCCCGAGGCTCGAACGGCCTGTTTAGCCTCAGGCATCAGATGCATTGCCCGTGGTCCGACTTCACTTACTTCGATCACACCAATTACGTCCACGCTTGGCAGCAACATCTTCAACAGAGGTATGCTCCATGTCTTCGCCATCAGCACAGCATGAGGGAGAAAATGCAAATCAGCCCACTAAGTTGGAGCCGCGGTGCCTAGCCAGCACTGCAGTGTGCTCCAATGGCCTCAACACTCCAGACTCTGCATCAGAGACTCACAGCAAGTATGAGAATAATTTTTTCAAAGAAGCCCAAATGAGCGCGGATGGCTCGACCATCGTCAGCCACAACGATGACCGCAATCTCCGCACATTCGTTCTCCCTGAGAACCTCCAGGGCGAGGGCGACCAGCCACACGCCCTCGCTCCTTGTGCCCTTCTCCCCTCTCCCACTAACATACAGAGCTACGCACTATACCCAGGCTTCAACCAGGACGACGAAACATCCACGCTCGTCCTCTCCGCTTCAAGCGACCTCCCAATCCGCCTGACCAACGTCCTGAAACCAGAAAACACACCCATCACCTACCCCTTCATCCACACCAAAACCGAAAAATACCAAGCCCCCAACAGTCTAGCCTGGCACCCATACGGCACGCACTTCATCGCAGGAGCCAAAGGGACCATCGCCATCTTCGACGCCACCAGAGACGCTTCAGGCCCAATCTCCACCCACATCAACAACCCTCGTAACCCTCAAACCGCAGTCTCAAGCATGCGAGACAGCGGCCTCATCATGTCCCTCGGGATCTCGCCCGAAGGCTACCTAGCAGCAGGAAGCTCCAACCGCACAGTCGGCATCTTCTCATCCTTCGGCCACGGACCCTGCGAGACTTCCTTCTCAGTGGCGCCGACGCCCGGTGACCCTGACGCTTCAACTTATAGCGGTACGGGCATCACGTCCATCGCCTGGACCCCAGACAACACCTACCTCCTGGCCGCCGAGCGGCAAAGCAACGGAATCCACGTCTACGATGTCCGCAACCAGCTGCGCCGCGTAGCCTGGCTCTCAAACCGCAACGCTTTCACGCCACAACGGCTGGGAATCTCAACCGTGCCAGTCATGTCTGGACTGGAAGTCTGGGCGGGAGGCAAGGACGGTGGCGTGCGGATGTGGCGCAATCCAGGGCGACGTGAAGGAACGCAGGAGCCGGACGAGGTGTTTGCCGGGTTGCACGGCGATCCTATCGCTAGTGCCGTTTGGCATCCGGGCGGGACTGTCATGGCTACGTGTTCTGGGCAAAGGCGGTTCGGGGGCTTGGATGAGGATGATGGTGCGCCGGCAGACAACAGCTTGAAAGTTTGGGGGGTTTGAGGAAGTGTAATTCTTGCTGTGGTAAGGATTGAATTTGCGGTCGCAATGCGAGAACGCAGACCAGTGAAGGAAAGTCCGTGTACGGTGCTTCGTGACCCCATGAAGATGAATCCAAGAGAGAGAGAACGAGTGAGAACGTAAAACCTGTATCATAATCATTTATCTCGCGCTCATCCCAATCCAAACCACCATCACGAGGACCCGACCATCTAATGAATCCTCTTCAACCCCTCAACAACAACTCTGACCTCCTCAACCCCGATACCCAACCCCTCAACAATCCTTTCCTGCGCCTCCGCATCCAGATCCAAAAACGCCTCGACCAACTCCCCATCCACAAACCTCATAGGGCCCTCCTCGCCCATATCCCTCACAGCAGATCTAAAGCCCCTGAATTTATTGAACTCAACCGCGCCAGGACTGCTGACCATCTCCGCCAGTTTCGCCTGCAACCTCATGAGAAGATCCTGGCGTCCGGGCGCGATCAAAGCGAAGAGGTAGATGCTTCCGTCGACTGTGGCGAGGAAAGCGCGCGGGATGACGGTGGCGTTTGGCGTGGGTTGGACGTCTATGCGGCGGATGCGATTGACCATTTCGCCGAGCAGGAGCTCGCTGGTGACGCGCAAGCGACGTTTGTCTTCGTCCGAGTAGCTGGCGACGTCTTGCTCGAGGACGATCAGGTTGCCTTCGGCGTCGGCTTCGAGGTAGGTGTTATCTGCGACGCAGGCGACGGCGGTGCCCCAGACGGTTTCGTAATGTCGGGCGGCTTCGGAGAGGGAGTCGGGGAGGCCGGCGCGGCCTTGCTTGTATTCTACTAGGGAGAGGGATTTCATCAGGTCGGTGACGGCGATGATGTTGTCGGTGACGGTGATGTCGATGGGCGCGGTGGCGGTGCGGTAGGATGCCTTCTTGGCGAGGAAGGGCGTGCTGGGTGTTTCGTATTCGAAGGAGTAGATGACGACCTGGAATTATTGTCAGTACGATATGTGGGTTCCACGATTGCTTCTGACTTACCGTCTTGATGAGAGCAGCGACGATGTTGCCCTTGCAGATGCTCAGACAACGGCACGCTCCTCTGAGAGATTGCTCGGCAATGAGCTTCAGCTGCCTGCTCTCGGTGACCTCAAACACCAAGATTCTGCCGCGAGCGCTCTCCGCCGAATCATCATCGAGATATGCCGTACCAACAACGAACCTCTCTGCAAGACCATCCGCACCATCACTCAGCTCGCATCGCATGCAGCTCTCAATCAATTCGTCCTGGTTCAGAGCAAAGGTATGTAATTCCTTGAATACAACCTCGTCCACCAGTTTGAAATGTGACTGCACCTCCTCGACTCCAGCCTTCAAAGTCCTCTTGATCGTACCGAGACCGAATGCCTTCAGGCTTGAGCTGTATGCAATGCGGCGAACAGTCTCATGCACAGGCAGTGTCTCTACATGAGTTGTTCGCTCTTGGTCGACCACGGCCAGTTTGAGCTCGCCTGTGTCTGCCGAAGCGATGGCAATCGCTCCAGGGTAAGCTGCACTGTCAAAGGGAGACACGCAGGTCGCATCTTCAGCAGTGACGGCACTGTAGACCATTCGACCCTCACTGCTGTAGATCAGAGACGGGTGCTCACAGATCGCGAGCACATTTTGTAGCCCATCACCACGCGGAAGAATGGTGAAGTTGGCCTGTTGGGTGCCGAGGACGATACTCTTCCGCGAAGAGAAGGGATTCTCCTGCGACTCAATTGAGTACGTGACCACGTTGCCGTCAGCGAGGCCGACGAAAAGGGTGGGCGGGCTGTCGGGAAGTATGTTTGCAATCGCCAATGAGCGAGGTACAGCCAGCGTATCATCTTCCGCTACTTGCTCCGTGACAATGGGCTGCAGCGTATCCCTGCTCAAAAAGCTGACCTTGCTGTCTTGCCAAAAGCCGACTACGCAAGCATTCGAAATAGCTGAGCTAAGGGCGACGCAGGAGATCTGCTCGCTTGCAGAGAACTCGCGCTGCACCTTGACGCTGATGCCGGATCCAGTCAGATCGAGCAGGACTAGTGCAGCACCCTTGAGAGAGACGAGTAGGTTGTTGCCATCCGCCGAGACCGAAATGATAGACATCCCCTCAGGCGAATGCCATGTATCTGTGACCATGCCAGACTCGGAGTCTGTCAGTAACACCTTTGAGCTGGTGACTTGCACCGCTCTTCCGTCTGCGAGGTTGCCAGCATACAACGAAGTCTCGATCAGGTCAAAGCCCTGGAATTCCTCCACTTCTTCGACTTGACCCTCGCCATCAAAGACGAATACTCTGCTGTGACTGACAAAGCTTACCACCAGGGTATTGGCCTCACTAGTAGGTGCATTGGCACTCCTCAAGCTGAATATGTCCGAGACTGGAGCACCCATCTCACCAATAGTGCCCAGATCCTCCAGGCCAACACCAGACCGAACGCTTCTCAAGCTGCCATCTTTGAAGGCACCCGAGCCAGTCACAATTCGAGCCTGGCCACTGGAGAACTCGTTCACTGGTGCGTCCGAAGAGCGATTTCCCATATCCATGACAGTGAAGTCTAGAACAGGCGCTATGTTTGGGAAGGTCTGTACGACATCGAGACCACGCTCTCTGATCTGGATAATTTGGCTGTCGCCCTGGTTGCTACCAACGAATATCCGTCCTTCGTCAAGATAGACAAGTGTCGACGCTCTTGAAGTCTCGCCCAGCACATCAATTTGGTGTCCAGCATATTCGCCTTCTGCGTTTTGCTGGATGAACAGCAGGTAAAGCTTGCCGTAATCGTCTGCCAAAGCGTAGCGTTGGTCGTCTACAGCGCACCATGATACGAAAACGGTGGCTTCTTCCAGAGGCTTGGTGTTTCCAATCGTATAATCCCAACTCTCGACGTAGCTGATGCTAGTCTCGCCAATCACCATGAAGCCGTACATTGGCGGTGGCAAAGGAATAAGATGGCTTGCGCCCAGCTCAACTTCGCCCAGCACGTCTCGACCTTTCTCCAGCTCAGCACTTGCGGGTTCTTCCTGCGGTCTCAGCGACGGGGTGTATTCCAATTCACGAATTTTGATGTGCAGTCTGTGCTGTGGATCCTCTTCCAGCAGTACGAGCTCAGGGTTTGGTTGTTTTGGGCCTGCCTGCCTCTTGTGCACGAAGCATGTGCTCCTGACGAATAGCTCGGGTACTCGGACAGGAATAGGATCCTCAAGCTGACCAGTCTCGTCATCTCCTGCTTTCCTCTTGCCTTTGCCAGCATGTGTGATGGGAAGAACATTGACGACACCTTCATAACACTCCAATGTCAAGAAGCGATTTGTCGGATCAATGTGAACTCTGTCTCCAGTCTGATTATCCCTAGCAGCCTTCTCGGCAACATCAACACAGCTCTTCTCCGTCCTCAGCTCTCTTGACTCGGCATCCCAGCTTAATGTGAAATAGTGGTATCTGTCTGTTCCCACGAAGAGGTGGTCTGCTTGTGATTTCGCAGGGCGGAGTTTGTGGAGGAGGGTGACTTTGCCGTAGAGAGTCTTGGAGTATCGTAGTGAGAGTTGTTCGGGTGCCTGCGGGTTCGGCGAGTAGATGTCTAGGCGATTGGCTTTTGCTACTATGAGGTCGTCGCTGTCTGGGCCGAGGAATGAGATTTTGATGGCGTGTCGCACGCTTGATGGGCGGTGTATGGGTGCTATGTAGGCCATGGCTGATTATGGTCGATTGACTGCTTTGGTGTAGGAGGTGAAGTGTAGGTATCGTAAGGTGATGTAGCGGAGGTATGTATGTGGGATGGTTGACGTCTGCGTCGTGGGCGATCGGCTTTTCCCTGAGGTAAGGACAGTATCAAGTCACGATCATCCGGAAGTGAAATGTATCAATGAAATGTATCAGTGACAAGCTGTATTGAATTGTTGAATTGTTGAAAGTTGAAATTTGATTTTGGTTGTTTTGATTGATGTTTTCATTAATCCACGGCAGCATCTCATCAATCAATGATGCGCCTCTTCTTATCGCTGCCGCGTCTGCCCGCCAGCCCAAGCTCAGCTCGATGCGGGCGAGCGAGCCTCGGCTTGCCAGAAAGAAGATCAAACAAAATTCCACCATCTACGCCAACTTGAACCATTCCACTCTTGCCTTTCGCGCAAGCACAACAACATGGCACGTAAGTCGCTCAACATGTTCCTCGCTCGGTCTCGCACTACGAGATATCACTCCTTACAGCCCACTAACATCACCATATAGCCTCTCGAGCGGTCGACGACGACCCTGTAACGGCAGAATACGATGTCTACCTCACGGCCGCGCAACAAGAACAAATCTACCTGCTACACTACCTCAACCGCACCAGAGAGAGACCATACAGCCAGCGATTCGGCGCGCAGCCCGTAGACGTGCGCATCAAACCCAACTCCGGCCATCTAGAACTCGACGTCGAACTCAGCACAAACTACAACTTCAACAAATACCAAGGTCTCAAATGGGGAGACGCCGTGCAGGCATCCAAGACCATTCAAAACGAGTCTGGAACCTACGGCCCGGCGTCAGGATTCGGCGTACCTCGCGGCAAGCCAGGTGGTCGCAACCAACTGAAAGACAAGGCGGATATTGAGAACCAGGTGGGCAACGACCTGGCAGCGTTTCGAGATGCGGTGGAAGAAGACAAAGTCATGCACAAGCAGACCCTGGGTGGGCAAATCTTCCGCCACGATAACAAGGGCGAAGACATGGCGCAACCGGTCTACTTCCTCGGCGCATTCTCCGGCAACCAACTGCACCTCAGCAAGGTCGACGGCACCGTGCAGATGCGCCCGCAATTCCACCACATCGACGCGGAAGCACACCGCAACCGCCTTGCGACTTCTCGCGCCACGGCCGAAGCGGAAGGCGCACCTGCAAAGCCTGCGCCAGTGGCACGAGGCCTGCAACAGAGCTACAAAGAGATGTCAGATGACAAGGACAAGGACGCGCCGGAACGTCTGATGCGGAAAGCGCTGGCGGATGCAGAGGAAGAGAGCTGGGTGCCGCTGGAGTACGTGGACGAGGCGGAAGAGGCAGCATTTGAACTGTTCCATGAGCGCATGTTCCTGCACGACGCAGAGCAGGCGTTGCAGCTGAACAGTGGCATGGACGACGATACGTTTTTGGATGCAGTCAGCATGCCGAGGGAGGGCAGCCCTCACAGGAGGAGAAAGAGGCCGCCACGCAAGAGGGATGTCGAAGAGGGTGATGGCCATGCTGAGGCGGGAGCCGGACAAGGAGAAGATACTGCTGCAGCACATGACGGAGAGGAAGAGCAACCCGCGGAAGGCGAGTCGATGGAGGGCATCCAGGCATGATTCTTCCACGCGGAAAACCGAATATACGACCCGACCACGAGCCGGGCATTTATCAATGCCATCTTTCTAGCCCCAACTTCATAGAAGTATGATACCCATGGTTCGATTCACGATTATATCTCCCCTGGTGCACAAGTCTATCAAGGGATATGTGGTCAACAGATGCGACCGAGAAGCACAACTAAAACATCAATCCCAACCCCCACCACCCCTCTCCTCCAACAACCTATTCCCTGCCTCAACCAAATAAAAATCGCCATAACTCAGCCCCGAATCGAAATTCCTCGGATCCGCATCCGGGTTATTATTACTAGTAGCATGCATCAACAGACTCTCAAAACCCCCCGAAACATACGTATTCGCAGGCGTGTCGATGAACGTCTCCGCGCCCAAAGGAGGACTATCCGCGAATGATATCTCGCCAGCCAACGCCAGCTTGATGCTCGCTGAGAGCAAGTCTGTGGCGGCAGCGGTGTAGTTGCGACGGTCTCGGTTTTGCTGGTAGTGGTGCTTTTGGGGACGCTGCGCGGTCTTCGCTCTGGGGTGTTTGGATTTCTCGAGCTGCGACTGTAGCAAGATCAGGCCGCTCGCCGCGATGGTCGCCGCGCTGCTGTCGCGAGGCGTCACGTTTGGTAGAGGTTCTGCGTCGAAATCCCAGAAAGACAGACCATCTTCGGGAAGGTGGTCGAGGAACCAATCGGCCATTCGCTGGGCAGTGTGCAAATAAGCCGGATTGCCTGTCAAGGAGTAAACTTCGGCGAACCCGTAGATTCCCCAAGCCTGGCCGCGGGCCCAAGTGCTGTTGTCTGCGAGGCCTTGCGCTGTTCTGCACAGGTAGACGGAGCCCGTTGTGGCGCTGTAGTCGCAGACGTGGAAGGATGAGCCGTCTGGGCGGACGTGATGGGCCATTGTCTTGTCGGCGTGAGAGATGGCGATGTCTAGGAGGGTGGAGTTGTGAGTGTACGTGGAAGCTGAGCGGGCTAGGAGAGCGAGGTTCATCATGTTGTCGATGATGACTAGGACGGAGTCGGCGTGCGAGCAGACTTGTGAGACGGAGCTGTTGGCGCAGTCCCAGGATCTGATGATGCCGGCGCCAGGCTCGAAGCGCGCTGCGAGGTTCAGGGACATGTTCTGCAAGACGGGCAGGTAGGCTTCGTTTTGCTGGATTTGCATGGCGCTTTCGAAGGGTTTGGCGAGGAAGCCCAGATCGTGCGTGTTGGTCAGGTCGATGTTGGTTTGTAGAGGGTCTGTCCACGCTTGTGCCATTTCCAGCCATTCTTCAGGCGAGGGCTCGTTTGGGAAAGCATCTCGAGGTTCTAGAGTGATTCTTCTACGATATGCCTGCCATAAAGAATCCGGAAAGAATCCAGATGTCCAGCCCGATGCTTCAGTTTTGATATAGATTCCTGGGAGAACGCCTTCCTCCTGGGGTGTATTGTTGTATGATCCCTCGGTGAAGTGTGGCCATCCATGCTCATCACCTAGAGTCGGAGGGCCAGTTGATGCAGAGCGCCAGAGACGTGCATATACGTTCTCGGCAAACAATGCGCCGAGACGGACGGATGCGGCCAAGGTGAGTCCAGAATGGCAGAGGAGAATGAGGCTGGTCCGCATGGTTGGAGATGTGTTTGTTGGATGGTTGAGGTTGCCGTCCAAGGCATCCGGACCGCCATGTTGGGCACGCGATTTTGATGGGTTAAAGTGTTTTCATGAAAATGCATATTTAAAGATCAGCGCTGTCGATGCAACGTTCTCCGCACTGATGATGCTTCAAGGAAAGGAGAGATATGTTCATTGATGGGAAAATCAGCATGGGCGTCTTCTTGGGGCCACGGAGTGCCCTATTTGCATGGATGCGTTACTTGTGTTCCGAGGATATCTCACTCATATTTCTTCCACTTCTCCCGGGCATGCCAGCTGCATCTTGTCTGCAGGACACCTGACGGTACCACAGATAGGAAGCCTCGCCTACCTGTAATATCATAGCCGCAGCTCCTGCCAGTACCTTATCCAAGTAAAAAGTCGATGTCATGCCAGACGCAAAACGCATCTAGATCATCCCATGGGCATGACTAGGAAATGGCAGAACTTCAAGTGCAAGTCTTGTCCCGAAGCCATACGAGCGAATTGCAGGCCCCTCAGCTTGGGCAGACTTGGCCATATGCACCAGCTTGTTGCCAATATTGGCACACGAGAATGCGGAGGTTGGGAGAGTCCACTCACAAGACGAATTGGACGAAGCGATAGACCATTTCCCTGGCATGCCGGAAAGAACCATGCAGTGAGCGCAGTACCGTATCTACACGAACCGGCAAACGGCTCCAGTTGACTTTTCAATAAAAGGAAAGTTCGGCAGATTATGCTGTGGTGATGACGATGTATTCGTACTCTGCTGTCAAAGATAACATTCCCCTTCTTGTTGCTTTGCTTGCGTGTACATGATTATTGAAGGTTCCGAGTGACAAATGCAAGAAAAGCAAAAGAGACGGCGAGGCACGGCAATCATGCCCAAACACACCCCTGTCGTGAATGCAAGTAGGAAGATGGAGGATGGAAGATGCTCAGGCACCACGGAGAAAGCCAGAACTTCTCCCATCATCACATGCCTCCACCAAAATTGCATCAACCCTCGCAAACCTAGGTATATCTACCTAACCCTCTTCGCCGGACCGCGTGGGTTTGCGTGAATTCTTCCCAATTTGGATACTTTTCACTTTGCATTCATGCATGCATATGCATCCGTGATATGCTTTTCTTACTCGCTCTCGCTCCGCCAAGTGCCGCCGCCGCCCTTCGTCGCCGCTTCTGCAGGCGCCGTGTGACCCATCTCACCCATCGTACGACGGCCGAAGGCGGCTACATGTAAGGTACATATAGAACATGTGGGCATGTGGTCGCGTGGTTTCTTCCCCGTCTCGTCTCGTCCCATTCCTCTTCTATAACTCGAGTCGGTCTTTTCATCCTTTATGTAAAGCAGCCTTACGCAAGAAATAGCATACTTCTATCTAGCTTAAATAACAGCCATCCACGACAAAACATCAGCACACTACTGCCAGCCACCTTCCACCAAAATGCTACCCTTGGTCCCCGTCGTGGTCTTGGCCTACGCCGCCCTATACATCTTCACCTGAGAACGACACACCTTCATTATGAAGTTGATCATCAAAACCACCGCCATCATGATAACAATCGCGAGCTCAATCCCGAACGACCCAACCGATTCCCACCAGCTTGAACAAACAGCCCTGGAAGCCATTAGCCATTTCCTCCGCTGCTGCACCACGGCTTTCAGGAAGCTACCTCATCCGCCGGCCGCTTGAGAAAGCTTGAGCGTCGAGAGAACCAGCACCTGGTCAGCATATGCCATACACTATGCCGACCCGTAGCCAGCATAGTACGGTACACCAGATTCCCGAGGAAAGCACTGCTGTGAACAATCAAGACGGTCAGTTCCGTCAGTGACGGCGTGCTATCAAGAGCAACGTGGATCACTACAACGGACAAGGAGTGGGCCCAAGAAGAGTGGGCACGAGAAGCCGAGCGGAGATCGAGTTTACGGCAGAAAATCCAACGAGAAAGAGTGTGCCGGGAGAGGAAATGGTCGAGTGTGAGACACATGAGAGATGCAGTAGAGATGTTCGTAACGGGTCGTACTTGCATTATGCTGTGGTAGATGATAAGGTATCCTAGGAAATGTCCTCTTCTTGTGCCTACTCTTTCGACAGCCACTCATCGAATACATGTAATCCCATCGCCATGCCATGCTCTTCGATTACTTATGGAAAGCCGCCTTGACCAATTCCTTGAAGTTCTAGGCAAGAAAACACACAAAGTCAGCACACATCCATCATGTCATCCAAACCAACAAAAGAACCTGCAAGAACTTACCGGCGTTCCCCACCCAGTAACCGCATCCCAGCCCTTCTGCGCCGGGAAACCCGTCGTATTGCACCCATAACTCGAGCCCAAAGTCACATCCGTAAAACTTTTATACGCACGCCCATACAACCAAGGGTTCAAGAAGCCCAGCGGCTTCTTCCCCTCAGCCAACAAAGCATCGTTGACAAGCGCAATGACCGCAGCAAAGGTAGGGCTGGAAGCAGAAGTGCCGCCTACGGTCCTAACGTTGCCGGCCCAGACGATCACGTCGTGGTTTCCCTGGGCCGCGACGTCGGGGTAGGCGCGGCCGGTTTTGTTGTAGAGGCCGTCGAATTGGCCGGAGAGGCTGGAGACGTATTTGTCGACGGTTTTTTGCTGGTAGGCTGGCGCGCCGAAGTAGTTGCTGAAGCCCGCGCCGGAGGCGAAGCGTTCCACGGCGGTCTCGGGGGCGAAATTGGCTGTGCCTCCTACTGAGGTTACCCAGGGGCAGGAGGTGGGGAAGTTCTGATTTGTTAGTGGGTTGTGCGATGTGAGAGGGAGGATGGTGGAGGACTTACAGGGAGGAATTGGGTGTGGTTGCGGCCGTCGTTGGTCAGACAGGTGCCGTCTGCACCCACACCGGCATCTCCGGAGGAGACCATGTACGAGATACCACGGGCGCCCAGCTGAGCGAAACCAGAACAGACGCGTTTGGCATAGGAATAAGGCACGGTCTGCTCGTCGTCGCCGTAGGAGCTGCTGATCACGTACGGGAGATCATCCTGAGCCAGGGCGTAGTTGATGAATTCGAGGTAGGGCTCGTTGGTATCGGTCGGAGTGCTGACGCTGGGCTTGAAGGGCGGCATGCCGCCAGTGTTGTAGGCTTTCATCTTGGTAGGGAAGCTGATTCCGAGGACGAGCTGGGCGTCGAGGTTGCCTTCGACATCAAGTCCGGATTCGCGTACTTGGGAAATGTTGGGGCCCTGGTAGTTGGCACCGTTGTTGATGATCTCGAATTCGAAGTCGTTGGCCGCTGCGGCTGCTTCTGGACGGAAGGCCTTGAGGAACTGAGCAGCGTCGTCGCGGCGGCTGGTCTCGTTGAGGTAGTTGTTGATGCCGATGCTATTCTTGTCCACAGCCTTTGCTTCGTAGTCGATCGTGCCGTAGAGAGTTCTCAGGCAGTCGAGGGTGGTGAAGCTCACGTTGCAAAAGGCAGGGTCGCTGACGTCGCCACCTTTACCATGATGCTCGCCGTATTTGTGCTTGCCGGTGTGCTCCCACCACGACTGGTCGTCTAAGGAAAGGGTGTCCAAGACCGGGCCGGCAGACTTGGCCATCACCTCGCCTCTGGGCTTGAAGAAGGAGGTGGTTGGCTGAACGACTTCAATGTGCTCGTGCAGGTGGGCAGGGAGAGACCACTCTGGTGCGCGAGAGACCGAGTGGCCATCGCGGTGCTCATACTTGGTATAAGTCGTCTGAAGGAGCTCTTCGGCCTTTTCAATGGGAATGACGATGGAGATCCAGTCTTTCGCCGGAGAGTAGTCGATATCATCGATGTCGTGCTCTACCAACCAGCTGTGGACTTTGGAGATACTGTCCTCGTGAGGGCGAACAATGTCGGCAATTTCTGCAGCAGTGAGGTGCTGGCCATAGCGATCGTGTGCTGGGTCGGAAACCTCGATAAGGTGACGCTCGACGAGACCTTCATTGCGCTGCTTCAATCCTATCTGGAGGTTGATCGAGTCTCGCTTATTGGCAGGCCCGGTCGCTGTCCAAGCTTGAGGGACAGTGTGACGTTCCTTGACAAGGTAATTCTCGGAGGACGCGGTGGGAAGAGCATCCACGCCGACAACCGCGGCAGCGGCGCAGAAGGCAAGCTTGAGAGCCGCCATTGTCCAACAATATGCTTGGAGGAGGGAAGTAGAAATACAACAATAGCAACGAGCGCTTGATGGGGAGAGTGCGACACTGGGCAGACGTCAAGCAATATTTATCCAAGACCAAGCTCACGCAAGCTCGTTTAAGCTCAGTCTTGCAGGCAGGAACGCGGCAGAGAAGCGCACGCGATCGGCTGCTTGTGCCAATGCAGAATGCTTAGCATGGCATAGTAACGTTGCAACTCGCGAATTGAGTGTCGGAAGCCCGGCCGTATGGGGAAGGTGACAATCATATACCCTGTGGTTTCTTATCGGATTGTTGATCATTAAGTTAGATCATGTCCAAAGTGGGTAGAGTTGTGCTAGATCAGTCGCCGGCTGGCCTTGTGAACATTTTCCCAGAACATTAAGCAGGTCAAGGTATTTGAATGTTTCGTAGAATACTCACTTGGAATGTCTGCGAGCTCACTGAGTGAGGAATGGATAAATCGTACTGGTAAGATAAACTTTGCCCTGATAAAACGCCACCAGGGATCCGCAGTTGCTGGCGCCTGTGGTGGGGCATCTCCCCATTAACCGAGATATCAAAGGTCGCCTAAGACCGAGGTTGAAGAATTCACCTTCCCATAAAGGACAGATGGTGTGACGTGAAATACGACCTTCCCTTTGCATGTCGAATGGAATTGGGAGGAAGAAAAGCCGGAATGACTTCCTTACGTTGATTGCAGTCGCACGAGTGCCGATGGAGCCGAAGCCTTGTTTTTGGAGTCTTGGAGAATTGGTGCTGTGAGGCGAGCATGGAAATTTTTACCAAGATACCTTATAGAGACGTCCTCGGCTCCTTTTGCGCGATAGTGGGTTTTTCTTCTGAAATCTGCTTGTGCCACTTTGGTATCTCATATTATGTGGGAATGAAAGGCACGACAAAAATGCATTTGTTGACGCGCAATGCCGAAGACTCAAACTCCACAATGGCCAGACCATGGCGCTCAGGTGCTCGGATGATGGCCTATAACACATGCGTCGAAATCGCCGAATGATCCGTCTGCACGCACAAAGATGTCGTCTCCGTAAAGGCGACTGATGTTGAAGCACAAGTGAAGAAACGCGATTCTCGTCTTCATGTACATGTATCTTTGCCATCCATGATGACGTCAACGTGAACAAACGAAAATGGATCTTGACTACTGTAGAGTCCGGGACATTTGTCAAGTATTCCGAAACGCCAACAATATACTCCTAGAAGAATACTCACTCATTCAAAATCTCCAAGATAATGCCTCCCACAAATGGCCGCTGTCTCTGCGGCGAAGTCAAGGTACGCCACCTACCATCAAGGTGCCTAGTGCGAACAAAACATCTGACTCGCCACAAATCAGGTCTCAGTGAACACGTCCTTACACGAAGTAAACAGCCTAGTCTGCCACTGCGCGAATTGCAAGCGTCGCTCAGGCGGCGTAGCCTCATACGCCTTCATGGTACCCAAACAGCACGTTACGATCACGGGAGACAGCCATGTCAACAATACCGATCCGCACACCAGCTCTGGGAAGCCAATGCAAAGGAGCATGTGTTCTCGCTGTGGCAGTCCGGTGCGAATAATCGAAGGAGCATCGCCGGATACCTGGTGCTTGCAGTATGGACTTTTCGCGGACCAGATCGACTTGCCCAAGCCTAAGTTGGAGCTGTTTCGGAGTAAGGCGTGCTCTTGGGTTGGCGCTGTGGGAGAGGATGTGAAGGAGACTCAATGATTGTGTTGAACATGGCAAGTAACTGCAATATCATAAGATCTATTGTTCACACGAATCGCCGCAGTACACAGCCAAAGATGCTGTCGACTGCTAGGACCACCGCGGAGGTGATTGACTAGACCGTGGTGACGCAGACGACCGATGTTTGAGAAATAAGGACGGAGCCGACCGCGTGATGAGATGCATCTCAAGCCTGAAGACCTCTCGAACTAAGTATTCTCCGATGCATGCATGGGTCTACAGGGCATGTCGAGTAAGATCCTGAGGACACTTACATTCCAATTTACCTAGGTAGCAATAAGCACTGCTGCTTCCCCGAGGATTTCTCCGTTTCTCATCCTCGGAAGACGTTTTACCTGAGCCAGTTAATGACTGATGTAGTTTCCAATCGACCTTCCTGCCACTGGAGACCACTTGCCGGCAAAATACATAGCACACAACAAACTACAAGATTCACTCCTCTCTCCCGGCTTTCCCAATCCATCACCCAACCCCATTCCCCCGCAAAAGCACGCGCCCTTCCCCGCAGCGTGTCCAAGCAGTGCAGTCCTTCCAAGCCCATCCATTATTGCACACCAAGCACAATCGCGGCCGTGTGACCTCAAACACCACCACGCGCTGCCCTCGCCAGCAAACCTTCCCGAGGTTCCGCGAGCGCGTCAAAGTTAAGCGATCATCAAGAGGTAGAGAGCTCTCCTCAGTTTGGTACCTGAGTTGCCCTGCTTTGTAGGCCCAGGTAGCTTCACTTCTCACTTTGTCTCCCTCTCTTCCTTTTTCTCACACACTCCTATCCTTCTAAGCAGCTGCTACTTACTCTCACCTTTGACTGTCTGCCATAGATTGTGGAAATCTGCAGCGCTCGAGGACCAGCCCGGCAACTTGCACGCGGTTACCTGCAGCTGTCGTGACACCGACGTTCCCAGAAGAGCTCGCAGCAACTCACAGACAGCTCACACGACAGATTCAGACCTCAGTGAAGAGCTCCGCTCGAAGAATCCTGCAAGCAAGTCAATGATAATCACCTAAGCCGCCACCATGTGGCCTTGTTCGCGACCCTTGCGGCCGCACCTCCGCGCCCCCCGTCAAAAATGGCCTTTGCTCACCACACGAGCTGCAGGTCAAGCAGCAAGATTCTTTCATTCTACCAGACAACACTTGCAGGGAGCTTCACAGTCTTCACCTGCTGAGCCAGAACCAGTAAAATGCACACCATACAGCGAGCTGACGATCGGTGTTCCTACCGAGGTCCGCTCCGGCGAGCGAAGAGTCGCCATGACGCCGCAAAACGCCGCTCTCCTGCTCAAGAAGGGCTTCAAGGAAGTGCTAATCGAGAATGGAGCGGGTTTCGCTGCTCAGTTCCCAGCCCACGATTACGAAGAAGCAGGCGCGACCCTCGTGAATGCTAGTCGCGTGTGGTACGACAGCAACATTATCCTCAAAGTTCGGCCACCCAGAATCTCCACTAGAGGCTTAATCGGCGTGAACAACTATCTCGAGGGTTTCCGCGAGGGAGGCGTGCTCATCAGTACTCTTCAGCCCAATCTTGACAAGAACAAGCCGGTGGTGGACTCCATGGCGCGGAAAGGCTTGACCAGCTTCGCAATGGATATGATTCCACGCATCACGCGAGCTCAGACATTCGATGTACTCAGCTCGATGGCGAACATCGCTGGCTACAAGGCTGTACTGGAAGCCAGCAACCATTTTGGTCGTTATCTGACCGGTCAAACCACAGCCGCGGGCAAGATTCCACCCTGCAAAGTCCTCGTGATTGGTGCTGGCGTTGCGGGCTTGAGCGCTATTGCGACTGCCAGGCGAATGGGTGCGATCGTGCGCGGGTTCGATACACGTTCTGCGGCTCGCGAGCAAGTGCAGTCGCTGGGAGCCGAGTTCATCGAAGTCGATATCAAAGAGGATGGTTCTGGTGGAGGCGGATACGCAAAGGTGATGTCCAAGGAGTTCATCGAGGCAGAGATGAAGCTCTTCATGGAGCAGTGTCAGGAAGTTGACATGGTCATCACTACGGCATTGATCCCTGGTCGCCCAGCACCTACGCTAATTACGGAAGAGATGGTCGCAGCCATGAAGCCTGGATCTGTTATTGTTGATCTTGCGGCCGAAGCTGGTGGAAACTGCGAGATTACCGTCCCCGGCCAACTCTCGGTGCACAAAGGTGTGACTGTCATCGGATACACTGACCTCCCCTCCAGGCTGCCCACCCAGGCATCGACGCTTTACTCAAACAACATCACCAAATTCCTGCTCTCGATGTCGCCCAAGGAGAAGCATTTTGGCATTGATTTGAACGATGAAGTCGTCCGAAGATCTATTGTCACCTACAATGGAGAGCTGATGCCTGCCCTCCCGCCGATTGCACCTCCTGCACCTCCAGCAGCCAAGCCAGCGGAAGTGGTGAAAGAGGAAGTCAAAGCAGTAACACCATGGCAGAAGGCTGTCCGTGAGGTGACGACGGTGGGAGGTGGTATGGGAGCAGCTCTGGCTCTCGGAAAGTTCACAGGACCGCTCTTCATGAGCAACTTCTTCACTTTCTCCCTCGCATCTCTGATCGGTTATCGAGTCGTCTGGGGCGTCACTCCAGCCTTGCATAGCCCGCTGATGTCTGTGACCAACGCCATCTCGGGAGTCGTTGGCATTGGTGGCTTCTTCATCATGGGCGGTGGATACTTGCCTCAGACATTCCCACATTACATGGGCGCAGCGTCAGTACTGATGGCCTTTGTGAACGTTGGTGGAGGTTTCGTCATCTCAAAACGCATGCTTGACATGTTCCGCAGACCGACCGATCCACCCGAGTACATGTGGCTCTACGCACTGCCAGCTGCTCTCTTCGGCGGGGGTTTCATCGTTGCCGCAAGCACTGGTATGGCAGGTCTGGTTCAAGCTGGCTACCTGGTCAGCAGTATGCTTTGCATTGGTTCGCTCAGTGGTCTTGCTTCCCAAGCTACTGCCAGAGCTGGCAACATGCTGGGAATGCTGGGCGTGGGATCCGGCGTGCTCGCATCGCTGTTAGCAGTCGGCTTCACGCCAGAAACGCTCGTGCAATGTCTAGGCGTTGCCGGTATTGGAAGCGTGATCGGAGCGCTGATTGGAAGGCGAATCACGCCCACAGACCTTCCGCAGACTGTGGCTGCTCTCCACTCGGTGGTTGGTCTAGCTGCGGTGCTGACGAGTGTGGGGTCGGTCATGGCTGCGGTCGACCACCTTGATAATCTGCACATGATCACGGCATACCTTGGAACGTTGATCGGTGGTGTAACGTTTACCGGCTCAATCGTAGCTTTCATGAAGCTCGCTGGCAAGATGTCTTCTCGACCGACGATTCTTCCGGGCAGGCACCTTGTCAACACGTCTCTTTTGGGAGCCAATGTCGCCACTATGGGTGCGTTCCTCACCATGGCACCTGGAGCGCCGGGCATTGCTGCGGCATGCTTGGCGGGCAATGCAGCACTCAGCTTCGCCAAAGGATTCACTACGACAGCGGCGATCGGCGGGGCGGACATGCCCGTCGTCATCACGGTACTAAACGCGTATTCTGGATTTGCTCTAGTAGCAGAAGGGTTCATGCTGAACTCTCCCATTCTCACGACCGTTGGTGCGCTCATCGGTACTTCCGGTTCGATCCTGTCGTACATCATGTGCGTGGCAATGAACCGGAGCCTTACAAACGTTTTGTTCGGGGGCATCGCCCCTCCAGCTTCCAACAAGGAAGCCAAGCAGATCGAAGGCGAAATTACCAAGACGACCGTGGAAGAGACAGTCGAGTCGCTCAGAAATGCGCAGAAGGTTGTCATCGTCGTCGGATACGGCATGGCAGTGGCCAAGGCGCAGTATCCCATCGCTGAGTTTGTCGCTGGCCTTCGTGCACAGGGCGTTGAGGTGAAGTTTGCTATCCATCCTGTAGCCGGAAGAATGCCAGGCCAGTGCAATGTGCTGCTCGCCGAAGCGAGTGTTCCGTACGAGATTGTGCTGGAGATGGACGAGATCAATGAAGAGGGTTTCGACGATGTGGACCTGACGGTCGTAATTGGCGCCAACGACACTGTGAATCCGATTGCTTTGGAGCCAGACAGGTGAGTTGACGCATGCACACCGCTTCCGCTTGACTTGATTACTGACAGTACCTCTCAGTCCGATCGCGGGCATGCCGATTATCGATGCTTACAAGAGCAAGCAAGTGATTGTCATGAAACGCGGCATGGGCAGTAAGTTGATCAACCCGCCCTCTTTTCCTCGCTTGGAAATATATGGAAATATGCCCTAGACATGCTGACACGATCGGAACAGGTGGATATGCGGACATCCCGAACCCGATGTTCTACGCCCCGAATACCAAGATGCTGTTCGGAGACGCAAAGGCGAGCTGCGATGCCATCAAATCGGCTTTGGACGCTGCTGGGAAATGATGAGTTCTGGTCTCTCTTTCTTTCTTGAGGATTGTAGATAGGTAGAGAAAGATTGTAGAGATGGCGCGAGCCTGGTCTGTTTTTGGGGAATATTTGGCGGGATTGTTCAGTGGTATTCAGCGGCATTCACTCACAAACTGTCTGACCACGAAAGGCATGATGTCGCCTAAGAATACCGGGAAGTGGATGAACAGGCGGAATACTCTGGGTAGAGTAGCAGAGAGGATAGTATTCTCCTCCTCCTCCACCTACCCGACAGGAAGACAAGACACGTTCAGCCCTATGCTAAGCTTAAAAGAGAAATGACCGCTAAGCTTAAAACAGAATTGACTGACTCGACTTTCCCACCCCCACCTCCACGTTGCTGGTTGAGAGAGCGAGCGAGCACAGAGCCACAGAGCGTTGCGCGTCCACATCATCGTATACATCTCCCCTCCTCCCCCTCGTCTTGCTTGTTGTTGCGACATTTCTCTTCCACACCAACCAACTCCACCCACCACCCTCACCTTCTGTCCAACTACACCTTTCCAATCCGCGCAATATGCCTGTTGGCTCAGTTCTCGTCACCGGGTATGTCTATACTCTCCAATCCTTCTCATCGCATCTTGCCGTCGCATTGCGCGTTGAGGCATACCCATACTTCCACCATTAGCCAATGCTATTAACCTCTACTCGCCCACTAACACATCTCTCCAACCAGTGGCACCGGCTACATCGGCTCCTTCACCGCCCTCGCCCTCCTCGAGGCAGACTACAAGGTCGTCATCGTCGACAACCTCTACAACTCCTCCGACGAGGTCCTCAACCGCATCGAGCTCATTAGCGGCAAGAGACCCGAGTTCTACTCATGCGATATCACCGATGAGAAGAGGTTGGATGAGGTGTTTGAGAAGCACCCGGATATTGATAGCGTCATTCACTTTGCTGCTTTGAAGGTGAGTTGGACATTTCTCTTGGGATTTGTGTAAACCAGGAATGGAACGCCTGCAGATGGGACGAGCTGCAAATTGGACATATTCAACAACAGCAATGCTGACTGCGTACACAGGCCGTCGGCGAGTCTGGCGAAATCCCCCTCGACTACTACAATGTCAACGTCTACGGCTCTCTCTGCCTCCTGCGCAGCATGGCCAAGCACAACGTCACCAACATCGTCTTCTCCTCCTCTGCCACCGTCTACGGCGACGCTACCCGCTTCCCCAACATGATTCCTATCCCCGAAGACTGCCCTCTCGGTCCCACCAACCCTTACGGCAACACCAAGTTTGGCGTCGAGACCATGATCACCGACCACGTGAACGCCGAGCGCACAAAGGCAAAGAAGGCCGGCAAGAGCGGCGATGAGCACAATGCTGCCCTTCTTAGATACTTCAACCCGGCTGGTAGCCATCCCAGTGGAATCATGGGTGAGGACCCTCAGGGTGTTCCCTACAATTTGCTCCCTCTACTCGCACAGGTCGCTGTCGGCAAGCGGGAGAAGCTTCTCGTCTTTGGGGATGGTAAGTCTACAAACATTGTTATTCTACCCAAGCAGCCCTCAACTTACACTCTCCCCAGACTACAAGTCAAAGGACGGCACTGCCATCCGCGACTACATCCACATTCTCGACCTGGCCAACGGCCACCTGATCGCCCTCAACCACCTGCGCCAGCAAAAGCCCGGCGTCCGCGCCTGGAACCTCGGTACCGGCAAAGGCAGCACCGTCTACGACATGATCAAGGCCTTCTCCACGGCCGTCGGCCGCGACCTCCCCTACGAAGTCGCCCCCCGCCGTGCCGGCGACGTCCTCAACCTCACCGCAAACGCCACCCGCGCCAACACCGAGCTCGGCTGGAGTACCAAGTTCACCCTCGAGGATGCTTGCGAGGACCTCTGGCGCTGGACCGAGAACAACCCTCAAGGTTACCGCCAGCAGCCTCCCAAGGAGTTCATTGACAAGCTCAAGGCTGGTAAGGCTTGAAGTTGTCTTGCTCTGAGTTCTTGACGGGAAGGAACTGAAGGAGAGGGAAAGAAAAAAGCAGTATTATAGACAACTTTTCTTGTTGTTATTGTTACGGACTATACGAGCATATACACCAGAAAACACAAAAGCAACGACTCGACTATTATTTGTCGATAGGGATGGGTTGGGGCATGGCAGGGCGGGGCATATTTGATACCTAGAATTATGGCGGAATGGAATGGAATAGAATTCGGATCTTCTGATCTTTGTTGTTGTGATTGTGTAAGGTAAGGACGTGGTTGGTGTGTTGAGTTACATCTCGCATTTGCATGATGAGAGAGGGAGGCAGCAAAGCTGAGACTGGCACAAGGACAGCCTCTTCTGCGAAACTTGGTGAAGTCGTCCGGAATACCCTCCCCACGACGACCAATATAGATCTATCGTGTATCACAATATCAAGCTAACCAAGCGGATTTCTGACACCAAAGAATAATAATGTCGAGGAACATCCTTCGCGCAGCTCGGATCGCGGCATTTGCCCGCACGACCCCTTGAACGGCACTCGTCCCCCAGGACCAAGGACATACAAACCCTCACATCGCCCGCCGACGAAGGGGAAGAAATCCCGCGAGACAATCAGGTGGGCCATTTTCAAGAGAGAATGACGGGTTTCTGAAAGTCACGGTACCGGAGTGTTCTTCGCGAACGCAATTGGCGGGAACCTCGGTGTCGTTTCACTCGATCGATGTCTTGCGCCACACGAGTGGGCAGAAGGCTGTTTTCGACGACAAAATTGCAGTCGTCGAGCGCAGTGCGACATGATTCGAGTCGCTTAATCATCGCGAATCGTCGTACGTTCACGGGCGCTGCGCGATTGGAAGACAAACGGCAAGACTCAATACGTCCTGGCACGAACGTCCCCGAAAACCGAACAAACGACGGCACAGCATCCAACGCCCTCAAAACCAAATCTCCCACCCCAACAATTCCTCGCGGCGCCACTTTCAACACAGCCGACCAACTCGCCCGCCTCCTCCGCGCAACTCACATTGGGTTTCGCCATCTACCGTAGCACCTACACCGACAACTCAGAATGGGAAACCTGCCTCGCCCGCCTGAAAACCTCAATCCAAAAATCCATGAACTTCGACGACGGCACGCACCTCCTCAACAACGCAAATTTCAAACTCACAGTCCTTGACGACGCGGACTTATTCGATGGCGCGAGCGTGCACGACTTACGTCGAGATTTCAGAGCGTGGAGGGAGAAGGCGTTTATTGAGGAGCAAGGTTCCCGAGAGGAGGTTGAAGAGAGATGTGAGGCTGTTCGACCAGAGTGGATTGAGGAGACGTTTGGGAGTTTGGAGGGTTTTCTTCGAAGGCCGGTGGTTGAGGTTGATGAGGATGTTTGGAGGGGGTCGATGGGGGAGGGGACAGATGAGGGTAAGGAGGTGGAAGGTTCTGATGATGGGCGCGGGCAATCGTAGGGCGATGAGAGGTATCACTCCCCAGCGGTGAGGTATAGATTCTGCGTGCAGATTGACGACGAATCAATGCAGAGCATCGTGTCCTCAGACGAGACATCCGACGACGACGGCTGGGTGAACCTTGTTTCAGCATATTGGCACGCCGAGGATGCAGCAGCCCGGCGCGAGCAGGACAGAAAGCAGCACGTAGAAATGGGTCTTGATCCGCAGGATTTTGACCACGAAGTGGAAGTCTTTCCCGCGATTGATGGTTGCTTGGAGGAAAGTGTTGGGTGGATGAGAGTGAGGTGTGGGGAGATGATTCCGGAGTTTTATGTGGGATTGAGAGATGAGGGTGATGGGGGGTTTGGGGGGTTGTATGTCAGGCCGCCGGAGGTTGGTGTTGCGTGATTCTAGCTTGGGGGTTTGGGGTTTATGGCGGGTTCGATATCACGTTGCTTCAGTGTGTCAACGCCATGACTGATGACAGGTTTGCACCGGCTGAAAAGCTGTTGCGATGTCTCTTTAAGGACTTCCTGTCCACAAGACTTGCCATGCATCTCAGTAAGCCTGCAAGTAACGACAGGTATTAATGATGAGTATATGTAGGAAACAACTCTAGATCTGGCTCTCACTCCATAATTCGACCCTTCCTTGTTGGGGCGCTGATGTCCAAAAGGTTGACCACCTCAAAAGATAGCTGCAACTCATTCTCTTCGCTCTGATAGATCACCAAAAGGTCATCTTTGATAATTATCATCGAGATCTCTGTTCCTACCCTGGCTTGACCGAGGGATTTCAATAGCGTTATTTTCCAATCGATATTCTGGCACAGTTGAAGCTTGCCGTTAATATCTTGCCACACAATCTTCGACGTCGTATCGTCGTGGCACGCAGTTAGTTTGACTCCCAATGGAACCCCGTCTCCTGAAGCATCTATTGAGTCTTGTGTCAGTTCCAGTACCACACGAGCATCAAAACCTGAGATCTCACCATGTCCCCATTGTGTGTCGGGAGTCGCCATTTCAAAGTCCCAGCTTTGGGATTGCAGCGTTCCCAAGTTGCTGTTACGGAAATACACTCTCATCCGCCTTTCAGTAATATCACAACCAATACCTGAAGTCACATCACTATCGGCGAATGTTCGAATTCCCCAGCTGGTATCCAGGCTTTGAAAACTTCTACTGGCCTCTCCGATCAAGTGTTCTTTTTCCGATGCTAGCTGCGGATCAGCAAATCATGCTGTACTCGCTCCTAGTGCAGGCGATAACTTGCCGTAATAGACCCGAATCCCATTCAGCCAAGTGCTCGAAGTATCTACGCAAGCGGCAAGGCCACGACCATTTGAAGCGAACGTGGAGGTTGTCGCCCCAAGGATATTTTGCGGGGGGGTGGAAGACCAAACAGTCGAAGTGTTTTTTGTCATGAGATAGTAGTTGTCGTCGACGTAGAACAATGCGCGCTGAATCCTGTTCAGTACCTTGAAGGGTACGTTGGCAGTGACTGGACCCACCTGTCTAAATCCTGTGTCCGTGTCGACCCAAGCGATGGCAGAGATTGGGGTCCCTAGTCTGGCAGCACCCGCGGCGACTACAGTAGTAGTTTCGTTGGCACGGTCGAACTTTGCATCCTTGTAGGTTCCTTCAACGATGTTGCCCGCATCGTCTTGCCAATACACGTATAGAGCGGACGGTGTATCATCTGAAGCAGCTCGTGATGCAATCACGGCAAGACCGCTGCCACTCCTGGCAAGCACAGGCGATCTGGTCGGTGTATTTGTGGACGGCGCAGTTTCGTTGCTCATTGGTTGGTTCTGAGACGCTGCAGTTGCAGACTCACTAGCAGAGTGATCAGTGGTGCTATGCATTTTCGATGGAGTTTATGGAAGCCACTGACCTGCTGGTTCCCCTGGTGCCCAGTATCCCTCCGGCAATGGCCGCAGCAACAGTTGCCAGGGCAGCGATGCAGCATATCCACCAGAATACTGGTCGTGGAAGGCCGAGGACCTTTTTGCGGATTGGGTTGCGTAGCTGGTGTTGATCTAAGACTCCACGCGCTGACTCGGCTGAGACGTAGGCTTGTTTTTGCGTATCATCATTTCCTGTTGGGTATAACTCCGGAGCAAGGTCATATCGATCTCGCAGGACTTCGAGATCGGGCTGTATGGTCTGTAGACCAGAGTTGTTGTCAGGAGAATTGGGTTGTTCTCCATTTTCCCTCGAACCCGCTCTGGGAGAAGATGTCGAGGCTGCCATTCTGGGGAAGCAAGCGAGCTACAAACGTTCCCAAGATGCAATCGCGTCGGTCCTTCCTGGATGGTAATGTCACCGTTCGCCGGGTTCTGTCAAATCGATCAGTGGCCTGCGTTGTTGTGGAATGGTGGTTGCGAGGCAGGATCTTGAAAAGTTTCCCGTTCAGGGAGCATTTCAGCTCTCGAAGAAAGATAGCCTTGTCAGAGCTCAGCATGAGGATCAACGAAGCATGTCAATGGGTACTGCTTGGCACTATGCTGTGCCACCGTGGAGTGTGCATGCATTGGACGAGTGCTATATTTACGGCGTTGTGGAGGCTGAGAAATGCGGCTGTGGCAACTTCAGTACCATTGTGTGATCCAATACGACTGTCGGAACCCATAGCATGTGACTTGGATGTGAAAAGTCACGGCAGCCCGGCATGATGTGGTCAGCGTGATGCAGCCACGCAAAAGCAGTGAGCATACTGCAGTCAGCCTTCCGCAGCGAAGATCGTGCAATCATTCTTATCAAGCCTCAGCGCCAAACACAGCTCTTACTATCTGACCAGTAAAATCTTAATTGTGTGATTGTCGTTTTCGAGTGTTCCGAGTCCAGGACTACCTTTGAGAATTTCCAAAGAGGCCCGAGATATGGGTTTGGATTGATAGCTTAATGCGTGGGATGGAAAAAGCACTAGCACAATGTCCTGTTACAGTATAGACTTATGGGGGCAGGGGCTCTAGATCTCTCTGAGTGTCAAGACCTTGTCTCGATATTTCCATCCTTTGATGACTGGAACAACTGACATGTTTGCGCACAGTATCGCAACACACGGGGACCTGCATTGTTGCATGCAATATTCTTACAATTCCCAAAAGCCGCTTTCAAATTTACACCGCAAAATTACTGCTACCTGTCTTGAGAAAGTTCTCATCTGTTGCCCACTACTTCGACATGGCTAGTCGTATCTGCCTTGTTGTGCACATCGACATCGTCATCTTCAATTCCGAGATCTTTCGTTTTCGAGTTCTCCGAAAGTGCAAGGGCAGCCGCTTGTGCGTCACCCTTTCGACCTGTGTCAAAGAGAACGGAGACTTCTTCGATCGTCATATTTCTGGAAAGCAAAGTCAGATGTGCGATGTTCGAGTTCTGGAAAGCGGAACATACCTGGTTTCGGGGAAGAAAAATAGGATCAGGACCAGATATCCAGCGATTATTGCGACGTATACGATGTAGCTACTGTGTATTAGCATTGGATCTTGTTGGGCATACTAAAGGGAAGATCTCAACTTACTACTTCCACTCAATAGCTGCGAGGGCTACGGGATTGACCCATTGATTGAACGTCAGGGCCACGCTTTGGACACTGAGTTCGATACTCAGTCCCTTCAATCGCATGTTGTATGGCAAGATCTCAGCACCGTATGCGAATGGCAACGGCGACCAGCTCATGCAGTAGAAAGTCTTGTAAATGTACATCATCGGCACAACAGCAAGGCCAACAGAGTGAGACGGGGATTGAGCGAATGATCCGCTGAGTCCGGTAATCACTGCATAGGATGCGAGCATGCCGACGGTGCCAGTGATCCAGAGGGTACGACGTCCAACACGCTCGGCACTCATGGCTCCAGCGTAGGCCCAGATGAGAGACCAGACGGCAAGTCCTCCGTTGATGCCGGCGATATCGGCAGAGCTGGTGATTCCTACGAGCTTCAAGGCTGGCGACAGGTAGTAGGCGATGATACCATTGCCAACCCAATTAGAGCCAGTTCCCATGGTGACCAAAACGAGGAGTCGGCGCCTATTGCCAGGCGTCTTGAAGAAGTCCATGTACTTGCTGTTCTTGGTCTCCTTCTCCAATTCGAGGGCACGGCAGATTTCTTCGTATTCGTATCGCACCAACTCATCGTTCACATCTCCATTGGCGTGCTCTTTTGCCAGAATGGCGAGAGCCTTGTCCATTTGATCGTGGGCGATGAGCCAGCGTGGGCTTTCGGGCATGTAGAGGAGGTGAATCAGGACTAGGAATGGAGCGAAGGCTTGGAACAGACATGGAGCTCGCCATCTCCAATCCGTCGACGTCCAGGAAAGTGTTCCGAAACAAAACCACGCCGCGGCAATCTGGCCAAAGTAGTAGTTGCTGTAGTATGCTGTGGCAACGTACGGGCGCAAGCGAGGATGTGCGATCTCTTGAAGCAAGGCGATACCGGTGATTTTACCAAAAGGACCCGCTGCACCGATAACGACACGTCCGCCAATGAAGGTAGGGAGATCTTTGGCAAAGGCATTGAGAAATGCTCCGAGGATGAGGAGTAGTGATCCAATGGCCAAACAGATCTTCCGACCCCAAAGACCATTGATCCAAGATGCCAGGAATGGCGTGACGATAGCTGGAAGGAACAAGCTGGCGGAGATGAGACCCAGGACGCTTCCTGATGGATGATCGAAGTACTCTTGCCATTCCGGGATCGCTTGAAGACCGTTCATGAGAGAGGCATCGTAGCCCAAATAGAAGACTGCAAAGTAGAGGCCAACACAATGGAAGACATTCCTGCGTAATCCTGGATCTTTCCACCACGATGGGTCGGTGTTGTTTTGGAGGTTGGCGAACGATTGTTTCGACGCCGCTTTGGGCTTGAAGAAATCGATAAAGTTCTTGAAACCCATCTCGAAAGCTGGACGATTTAGATGGAGTAAAAGAGAGAGTATGGGGTAAATCTGGGGTGTTATAATCCGGGGCAAGTGGAGTATCTGATTTAGCATCAAACGCTTGACAAGTTAAGGCGATCGGCATGAGCCATTTCACTTTGTCGGAGCCTTCTTCCGACATGCGGCTCCTCTCCGACATTTCTTCGATAGCTTGTGCCGTCTTGAATAGATATCATTTTTCTTCTTGCAGAATACTCGCCTGATAAGGTGTGTTGACTTAAGGTTTTAGACTTGAGGAGGAAATCAGGTGCGAATGTTGTTGATCGAGACTAGGCTGCAGGAGTTCTTGATAAAATGTCTTAACAAAGCAGAAGCATAGCCTTTTCACCAGCCTTGCTCATTCAGCCTTGTTTCGATAGGCAGTTCCTGTATCGCTAAGTTCACGTAAGCCGTTTGCTCGGCGGCACAAGAAATATTGGCAGTGACAATGTATTTTTGAAACGTTGGCAATGGCGGGCACGCAAGATGGCTTAAGGCTTCGCATGCTTTGGGGAGCTTGAGCAACACTGGGCATGATTCTTGTGCTTACTTCTATTGACTGCTCGCGGTCTCAAACGCCTTCCTGTTTACCGGCGTCAATGGCTCGCCAGAGAAAGATCCATCCGCTCCAACAACCGCTAAAATGTTCTTCATGGCATTCAACTCGAAGTTGATACGAGTCTCAATTGCACCTCCGCCATTATGTGTGGTGAGAGTGACATTATCCATCTTGGCTAATACCGGTGACACTTGCGGCTCGTAGTAGTGCACATCCAGACCAGCTGCACCAAGTTTCCCACTCTCGAGAGCACGTATCAATGCCTCTTCTTCCACAACTTCGCCTCTTGCCGTGTTGACAAGCCGAGACCCATCTTTCATGAAAGATAGAGTGTCTTCGTTGATCATATGCTTTGTATGAGCATTCAACGGAGTGTGCAATGATACGCAGTCCGCGACTCGCAGAAGGCTTTCCAGGGAGCTGTGAAATGTGACGTTCAGGCGAGATTCTTCCTCCCCACTTTGGCGAAATACATCGTAGTAGTGGACTTTCATGCCAATCGCTTGCGCTTTGAGAACAAGCTTCTTCGAGATGTTGCCCAACCCGACTATACCAAGCACATGACCTCCAGGATTATGCGAAATGTTACCGATGAGTTTGTGCGTCGCGGTGAAGATGCTCGGGTCGGCAGTGCTTGCTGCCCTGGTCTGACGGGTGAAGTTGCGGAAGACAGAGAGGATCATCCAGAGAGCCGTGTCGGACACTGCTTCGTCTGAAGCTCCGGCACCGTTTGCATACCAGATCTTTCTCTTGCCCAATGCGTCTGTGTCGGCCCAGTTGAAACCTGCTCCAGCTGAAGCGAAGATCCGTACAGACTCTGGCAATAATCCTATAAGTTCGTCGTCCCATTGACCCATTTCGCCACCAGTCTGGAAATGTGGCCGGAAGATGGCAGAGAAGTTGCCAAAACTAGTGTTGTTAGCAACAGATCTTTGGAGCGAAAGTAAAGTACGGCGACCAACCTTTTGTGTTGCAACGCTTTCATGAACTCTTCGCGTGTCTCTGCATGGTTCCGGACGACGTCAAAACGGCTCAGGAATTCTTCATTGTAGACGTCGTGATTGTATTTGATGGCATCGCCAAGATGGAGGACGATCGGCTTTCCGGACATATCTGGTAATTCAGCGCAGGAATCTTAGTCGTGATCTCGTACACAAGGACAGTTGCTCCACAAACGACACATAAGGAATTAAGAACTGACGATGCTAGCTAGCATTGAGTCAGAAGTGTTTCTGTTGGCTGCATCCAGGTTGACCGGCAAGCTCTCTCCGGAAAGTCGGCGGGCAAAGTCCGCAAGCACGCCATGCATTTGTGCGACCAACATTCATGATACAAAGCACTATAACAAGACTGTAAAATTCACTAGATAAGGCGGGGTATGTGGCATTATGGGAGTCGTTCATGCCCTTGGCTCTCGTTTTTGGCTCCGGTGTGGCTCCGACGACTTTAATTTAGACTCAGCAACAATGCCGTTACAACCGCGTGCTTGGCCAATATTTCACACAATGCCATTCGAATCACCCGGTAAGCAGTTGTGTTGCATGTGGCCGCAATCGGCAATATCATTGACGGTTGATCTGGAGTTATGTGTAGCTGAAGCTAAAACTTGCTGCATATCAGCCGGTGTCGAAGCAGTTGCTCAAAAGGCAGGAGTATTCAAGGGTTGATGACTTCGATCAGCCCGACTATATCTGAGCAAACCAACAACTGTGCAATTTCGTGGCTTGCGAGCGAAATAGTTCTGAAGAGGATGAGAATTTGCATCTCAGAAGGTGCATTCTTGAACAGCCCGGGAAAAGCAAGTTTACCCTCATCTGCTCGAATCGAAATACGATAGAACTGACAATGCAGAAAGCCAGATCACACGAGCTCTGATACCATGAGCATCCAGCCTCATGGCACACGGCCTCCATTCTGATGGTGGGATTCATACCGTTCCGCTGTAACCTCGCCAGTCAAGCTGGCTCGTCCTCAGCGAGCCTCCGATGTGATGTTGATTTGACATGCTGTCAATTCCCTTTGTATACGATACCACCTCTATGCGTGAACGCACAGTGCTTGCCTCGGCCCGATCGTACAATGAATTCGTCGCTCGAGCCAGAGAACGTCCACGCCCCTTGCTTGTTGGGGATGATGAAAGATGATATTGAGATGTTTGCTCGTGGGCTCTCGCATAGACGAAATGGTGTTGTTGAGATGCGAGCGGCAAATTCTATTAAACATTAGATGGATTGTCGCTGTCATGTGGGTGGACGTTATATCTTTTCGGCAAACAAAAGTCGGCGTTTGACACAAGGCTTATTTCAAGCTTGCTCAGCCAGAAATATGGCCAGACATATTTAACTGGTATCACCTCGCCTCTGCAGTCCAAGCATAAGGTGGTCGTACTGGCGTAGCGTCCATCTCATTCTTCGTGCGTCCACCTGGTGCCGCTTTTCTGTGGGAGGCTGCTGCGGGCGGACGAGTGGACTCGACATCTCTTGGGCGTGGAATACGACTTTCAATGTCTCACAGCCGACCTGCTAGGCAGCATCGTTTCGCCGCAGCTCTCTGCAACAAATCGTTCTAAATATGTTGCTAGTACCTTCGACCTCAGGTCCTTGTTCCTTGGCGAATGTCTGAACAGCCTTCGCGGCTTGGTAGCGACGACAACGATAAGGTTGTCCAGTAATAGCACTGCCCCAAAGAGTAGCAGAGAGCTGGCTGGGAAACCTCGCTTTCTTGTACATGGCCTGCGATTGAGAGGTCTTTCTGAAATCCGAAGCAACGAGGTCGATTGTTGTGCTTGCGAGGCTCTTCGCGGAGCCACGGCGAATAATCTGAAAAAGAGTGATACAAAGGGTATAATCTACGGATCTGGCCGACCGCCAGATCAAACATGCTCATTTGGCTGCTTCTGCACATTACCGCCTGCAGAAGCCTGGAAACCCCAATCGTCACCTCGCAGCCGCCCCGATGACTGAGGGCTAGCATCTCTTCCGTCTTTGGCTTCAGATTCAACGCGGACTTCTGAAGCAACAACAATGCCAGCAACGCCGTGTTTTGAACTAGAGTTCTCGGCTTTACCCGCAGGCAAGATATGTTCGTCGCTTGCCCATGCGGTCTCGTTGGGGATGGACAATGGATGCTTGTGTCCTTTGCTTCTGGTGCTCTTCTGGTTCTCGATGCCGCCGCTTTGCAGGGGATGGCTTTGCGAGCGGGATCTGCTGTTTCGGCTGAGAAGGGCGCCGAGGCCGATGGCTTTCGCGATTTGTCTGATCAAGGGGTGGATGATAGGGAGGTTGGTCACGATTATTGCGACAAAAGTCTCACGGCAGGCCCATAAGCTGCCGGATACTGCGCCATCTGGACCAGACTACAAGGAAGTAATGTTAGCGAGGAATTTCTTTAGATCGAATGAGAGGTGGAAGTCGTACTGTTAGGATGGTCACAGCACGAATCGTGCCAGCCAGGATGATGAAGATTGCACCACTGAAAAGTAGCATTAGGGTGAGTTTACGCCTCAGCGTGATGTTGACGCCCCACAAGAGCTGTACTTTTGTTAGCAAACATGGCTTTCCTTTGTCTCCTCGGCAGACGGAAGAAAACTTACCGGCAGCGGGATAGAAAGTAAGTATAGATCGGTGACTATGTTGGTAATCAAGACGACCAATACATAGGCAGGTGAGTTTGTCGCCTGGCACAGTTTGCCAGGATCTGGAGTCACTTGCCAGAAATGATGGAATGGCTGACATGACAGGAGGATTGTAAGAGCGACACCCAAGTAGCTGGCTCCAAGCATGCCATAGCCAATCCGTACTCGAGTCTCAAGATGAGAAATTCCGGTCCTTTAGAACATTCGCGTTAGTTATTGGGGTGGCGAGGCGTGGAGGCGCGGGCCTGCGGGCCCTTTGGGCAAGCATACGTTAATCTTCCAAACAGGGCGGTCATGCAGACTTTCAAACCCCAGAGGATGGCGGCGTAAAATGACCAGCCGATGACCTGGATTTTTGAACCCCAAACGCGGTTGTAGTGTTCTCTGGAGGCCGGGTCGATGCTTTCCCGTTCTTCGGGTGTCATGTAGCTATTCGTGAGACCTTCGAATTTGGCTCCGACTAGATAAGCTGCTACGACTTCTGCAATGAAAATGAGCTGTTGCAAAAGATGGTCAGTATTCATGGTCTAATGTACGACAAATAACCTTCGAAGAGGCACATCGATGGGGCGCAGAAACTCACCCCTGTCAAGGGCATCAGATAATCATCAATCTGCCAGTTTGATGGTCCCACACTTCGCCATCTTATGTAGATTCGGATGATGATCGCGACCAGTCCGACCGAGAGAAGAGCAAACTGCTCTGCGACGGTCATGTTCGTAGAGCGTACGGCAGTGAAAGAAGGATGCGCTGGTAAAGTCTTGTCGGTGACAAGAAGTGGAGTTCACTGGCGCAAGGAAGGAGGAAGGAAGATGGACGGACAACCTTGGAAGTATGGGGACGGGAGGTCGGTTTGCATATGTCGTAGAGTACTAGTACATATCCGGCGTTCGTTTGCAAGGAAGCAGGTCCGACTTCCTAGCTTCTCTCTCCTATATCGCGTGGTGCACAGTTCAATCGCGCGTAAGCAAGGACCCTGTGACCAGCCTTATGGCTCGTGTCGTCGAGCACACTTGCTGACTTGATAAGTCAAAGATCCGACAGTTTAGGGTTCCGCGGATTTGGTAATCCTCCATCTGCAAAAGCCCTGAAGCATATTGCGCGCTTACTGACTAGACATATAGTCGGCTTGCACACCCGTGCTGATCCTTATGTGTAACTCGGCTTTCCTAGATCGGACCGGAAATGTGCCATGTTGGTGAAACAGTCGAAGACCAACTAGCCAAGGAACGCGCCTCGTGGAGCTCTTGGACCTTTCAAGAAGTGCCAGGAGCGCGACTATGTAACACGGGCCAAACGTGACCACGGACTAAATGATAAGGTCAAGATTTCTGCAAACTTCTCAAGGGAGATTTACCTCCGTGAGCCGAATCCTATGTCTTCTCGATAACGTCCTACTTGTCCACCTGCGAGGACGCGGAACGCTGCAGTGCTGGAGACGTTTGCCATACAGGGAAATGAGACTAGACGCCAATAGTGCAGCATCCAGCGTCTCCTGGCACTGCGAAAATCCAAAGCTACCGCCGCGTCAATGCCATCCCTGCGGATTCTACAAGTATGGGGCTCGGTTGGAGCAATCCCTACTCGAAGCCGAGAGCGAAGGATCTAGCGGACCCAGGAGGGATCGCCATTGTGGCGCCTGGTAAGCGTCTGACAGACGTTGATACGCTAAGTGGTCGGGAAGGTTCGCCGCTGACGGTTGATGGTATTGTCGCTGGCTTCTGCCGTTGATTAGCAGAGCTTGTCCCGGCACTAGGGTGAAGATTGTGGAGAAAGCTCCCCTGCAGCATGACGATCATCCTGCCATTTCTCCTGCTATTTGTCCTGTTTGACAGCTAGGCACCGCTTGGATGAGGGGGAACGTTCCATTTGTGTTATCTTCCTACCTCCTAACTCATCTCACCAGGTGATCTCAGCTTACCTCGTATATCGCGTGGTTCTTGTGCGGCAACCTGCACACGTGCTGATGAGTGTCACGTGTCTCGCCTGTCAGCGCTGTTTGCGTGAGCTTCGGACGTGATTCCGTTCCGCCTCTAGGTTTCTGCCACAGCTGCTATAGGTGCGGACCACGCGAGCGTGGAGCGCCTCCAACGCAGCAGAGGACCCTGCATGATGATGTGGTTCTGGCTTCCAGGGGCGCACGGTAGTAGAAGTGGTATGGATAAGGTGCCCTCGCTCAGTTATCCACCTTCGAGCATTAGTCTTGAGATGTAACTCCACGAAGCCGGGGCCATCTTACCGCCATTGTTAGGTACTTTCGGGGTCAGCCTGAGGTGAGATATCATACGGACAAGTTGCTGTTTGGCGAGGGTCGAGGTTTGGTCACTTTCTTGTCTTTCTCGCTTGATCTCTTACTTATAGCCTTGTTCGCCCTTGTCAAGGTTTCACCACACATCCCTCGCCTTATACTAGAGTCGTTGGCTTCACCCCCATTGCTACGAGCATCCTCTGCGCCAAATTCGATCGCGATCCGTCATGACTTCTGCTAATTATGACTTTGTAGTCGTTGGAGGTAGGTCATCATGCTCAACCATGCCATTGGCGTCCTATCACGCATGGTGATCAGGCTGCGCATTTCGCCTTCGCATTGCCAGGACACTGACAGTGGAACAACAACACAGGTGGCCCGGCAGGCTGTGCGACTGCGTCAGGCCTGGCACGCTCTGCGAAGAAGCCCAGCGTACTACTGCTTGAGGCAGGAGGAGCCAATGAAGACCGCAACCTCAGGGTCGACGGCCAACGCTGGATCACTTTTATGAACAAAGACATGAACTGGGGATACAAGACCACGCCTCAAGAAAACGCCGACAACCGCGAATGCGATTACTCAAGAGGCAAGGGTCTGGGCGGCTCAAGCGCCATCAACTTTGGAGTCTACACAATTGGCGCACGCGATGATTATGAGGAATGGGCGCGTCTCACCGGCGACGATGCATTCCGCTGGGACAAGATCCAAGGCCGCTTCAAGGCCCTGGAAACCTTTCACGGCGATATTCCCGCTGGTATCGACTCCAAGTACGCCGCACCAAAGCCGGACGACCACGGAAAGGATGGGGGTCTCCATGTTGGTTACGCCAAAGAGTGGGAGAAGGACTTGCCTCCTGTGCTGGATCTCTTCGACAATGCCGGATTCCCGCTCAACCCAGATCACAACTCTGGGAACCCCCTCGGAATGTCTGTGTTGATCAACTCTAGCAACAACGGCCGCCGATCGACAGCGAACGACTTGCTCACACCGAAGCCAGAGAACTTGACAATTGTCACCGACGCTCCCGTTCAGAAGGTTGTGCTGGAGGGCACGAAAGCCGTCGGCGTCGAGTCGAATGGCAGGAGATGTAAGTGCAACGGGTCCAAGGTCTGAGTCGTGCGGATTTACCACTCGAGATGGAAGAGCAGAGACTTGCTCGTTTCAGGAATATTGGCGAGGTAGAATTGTACTAACACAATTCCAGTTTTGGCCAACAAGGAAGTTATTCTTTCCGCTGGATCTCTGGACACCCCGAAAATTCTCATGCACTCCGGCATTGGCCCCAAGGACCAGCTGGAACAATTCGGCCTCCCAGTCGTAAAGGATGTCCCCAGCGTCGGACAAGGCCTGAGAGATCATATGTTCACTCCTCTAGTCTACACTCGGAAGCCCGGCGACACCGCCCGCCAGGAATTCTACGGCGACAAGAAGGTCATGGACGAGGCCATGGAGCAGTGGAAGAGGGACAGCACAGGCCCTTGGACCAAGTTCGCCTGCGAGCTCGGGATTGGCTGGTTCAAACTTCCAGAACTCGCAAACTCGGAAGAGTTCAAAGCCCTCCCGGCGGAGGAGCAGGCTTTCCTGAACAAGGAGACAGTGCCGCACTATGAGATCCTCACGCACTTCCCGATTCACTGGTTCATTCCTGGATTCCCCGACTCGAGCCTGAACTATTCATGCATCCTGGTCTTCTACTACAACGCTCAAGCGCGTGGCGAGGTGACCTTGCAGTCGTCTGACCCGAACGCACCCTTGAAGTTCGACCCCAAGTTCCTTGGGACACCGTTCGATCGCCGCGTAGCGATCGACTCCCTCAGAGACGCCTTCCGCGTCGCCAAATCGGAAGGCTACACCAAAGACAACGTTGCCATGCTTGCTGGTCCTCAAGGAGATTCTGACGAAGATCTCCTTGCTTACTGGCGTTCTACCATCTCTTCCAGCTGGCACATGACCGGCACCACGAAGATGGGCAAGAAGACCGACGCTGATGCTGTTGTCGATAGCGACTTCAAGGTCTTTGGATTCGAGAACCTCCGCATCGTGGACAGTGGTGTTGTGCCCGTGCTTGCTAGCTGTCACATCCAGTCGGTCGCATACGTGACGGGCGCAACGGCTGCTGAGAAGTTGATTGCGGAATATGACTTGTGATTTTGATCGCGGGATTTAATGAAGATTTGAAGATCACCAACTTTTTCTGGGAAAGTATATACAAGGGTTAACTACCAAAACTTTCGGAGAGCTTCCATCCAATCGACTCGGTTACACAGTGCCTGCAGCAAAAACGCCCTCGTGCGCTGTGACATGCATGGAGTACCTCAGCCTCAATCTCAACTTCAGCTACCCCCGCACAAAAGAGGAAGATGTTCTGACATTCGGTAATCTCATCGCGTATACCTCGTCTCATGATACTCTAATAGAGTATCACGCTGAGTTTTTGGGATGAAAACCCAAAGGTTTCAGGTTTTGAACAGTTCTTTGCTGATACTGAGGGCACCCCAGAAAACGCCTCGTCAATATGTTCCTCATCCCTGCTCCCTGCCACGTACTTGGCTTTGTTGCCTTTGTGCGTCAGATGTTTTTATTGGACTCGATCCCTTGCCAATCGAGCCAAGCTGGATCAGCCATCACATTAGGTAACTCAGTCTCCAGCATACCATGGTTTGGCAAAAGCCTGTTTCACGACGAGATTTCCATCACATTGAATCACGCATTGCCATCAACACGACCAACAAAAGCGCTTGCAACCCTCGACGACAATGGCAAAGTAATTTCCGCGGTCGACGCTGGCAGCGCTATTGTTGTTGTTCTAGATGGCAAGGCTTTCGCATAGGCTGATGGCGCTCAAAAGAGGCTTGGTACCAATGTAATCAGCACTATATCGACCGGCGGAGCACTTGTCATCGACGGAACGAAGACGGTGAAGGTAGGCAACGACACATCTGCTGCACGTGCATCCAAAGGCGAGAGCAGCGAGGTGACGGGGGCAAGTGTGGCGACAGCGACAGATGCTGTTCGCATCTCTTCTGCAGACGCTGTGTCGCTTCGTGCTGTCTTCGCCGTTCCACTCGTCGGTCTCATGATTGTTCTGTGGTTTCAAAGCAGAATTCCGTGGCATTCGACCACTACTTCCCTTGTATCTGGCTTCTGATGATGAATTCTTCAAGCTCTTTTCTTGACCTGACACTGATGACTAAGAAAACGGTCTATATCGGAGTTTGCCCATATTCAGTGTCCAATGAATATATTCGACAGGCGCTCAGCAAAAAATACCAAATGTGACATTTTGATCAGCCAATCCAGCGGAGCTCGCCCATCCCCGAAAGTGCGGCTTGTTGCTGGCGGGTGGAGTCGGAGTTGGTGCGCGTGCAGCGATGGGGAGAATTCTACGGCCGAAGGACAAATCATAAGCGGATCGAGCTTGAGCCCTATTGGCACAGCAAAACGGTTTCGCGGCGTTGACTTGCGTGTTGGAGAACATTTCGCACGAACGATGTTGTTTTGCGACATTCTACTTGTCTGCGATAGGCCCTGGCCTCTTCATGCGTACGTGCGATAAGTCTCCATCTGTCCACATTTGCACAATGCCTGCGCAAGCATGGTTCGTTCAAATGGCTGACTGTCGTGTATATAAGTCGGGTGGAAGCCATTCACTCATAACTCGCATACTCTCTTCACACAGCAAGATTGTTTCTCACTAACTCTTTTCTTGCCTTCGCCGGGACTGACAGGCTTGAAGTAGCATTCAAGTCACCAGACTTTTGGGAAACCATTCGAACCGCCAATTTGTCTGGACCTTGAGATCTAAACGCCATCAAACCGACACGCTGTAACAATCTTTTCCGTTGATTGCGACAATGGGAACCCAGTATGTGGCAGGCAGTCAAGCAGTGGCCACTCAACAAGGTCGTCTTTCGAAAGATGCGGAAATCATCGCATCAGAGCCGCGGGAGAACTTGGATGCTCAAAGCACTGGCAAGAAACTGCACATCACTGAGACTCCAATGACTGCAACGAACTGGTACAAACACCTCAACTGGCTTAATGTCTTCTTCGTGGTGGGCATACCATTGTGCGGACTCCTTTCCATTTCACGGGTACCATTGCAAGGCAAGACAGCGGCATGGGCAATTGCATATTACTTCATGACAGGCCTTGGAATCACTGCAGGCTATCATCGGCTCTGGTCTCACAAGTCCTATTCGGCGACTTTGCCACTCCAAATCTTCCTTGCAGCTGTAGGCGGCGGAGCTGTTCAAGGCTCCATCAGATGGTGGTCACGCGGTCACCGTGCTCATCACCGCTACACAGATACCGACAAAGATCCCTACAGCGTGCATAAGGGAATTTTCTACGCCCATCTTGGCTGGATGCTGATGAAGCAAAACCCTAAGAGCATCGGTCGCGCAGATGTTACGGACCTCGACGACGACCCTATTGTCAGGTGGCAGCACAGGCATTATCTCCAGGTCGTCACGTTTATGGGCCTTGGATTGCCTACTCTCATAGCAGGTTTTTGGGGCGACTGGCTTGGAGGTTTCTTGTACGCCGGCATTCTCCGTTTCTTCTTCGTCCAACAAGCAACGTTCTGCATCAACTCACTGGCTCATTGGCTCGGCGATCAGCCATTCGACGACCGCAACAGTCCTCGCGACCACATGATTACAGCACTCGTTACGCTTGGCGAAGGGTACCATAACTTCCATCACGAATTCCCTTCCGACTACCGCAATGCGATCGAATGGCACCAATACGATCCGACAAAGTGGTCCATCTGGCTGTGGAAACGTATCGGCCTCGCCTACGATCTGAAGCAATTCCGCGCCAACGAAATCGAAAAAGGTCGCTTGCAACAACAGCAGAAAGCACTTGACCGCAAGCGTTCGACTTTAGACTGGGGAATCCCAATACAGGAACTGCCAGTCATGGAATGGGATGACTTTGTCGATCAGGCTGCTCAGGGCGGCCGCGAGCTCATCGTTGTGGCAGGTATTGTCCACGATGTCAGCGAATTCTCGAAGGACCACCCTGGCGGCCGTGCCATGATCAAGTCCGCTTTCGGCAAAGATGCGACTGGTATATTCAACGGTGGCATCTACATGCATTCTAACGCTGCGCACAATCTGCTCTCGACGATGCGGGTCGGTGTCATTCGTGGAGGAATGGAAGTTGAAGCTTGGAAACGGGCACGCAGTGAGGGCAAGGATACGGTGACTGTGACGAATGTGTGAGATGGATATCGTTTACTTCGTCAGCCAGGGTTGTAGTCTCTCTCTTCCAGAGAATGTCGTCCGGTCAGGTACGAAACACGCTCTTTCCCTAGTAAGCCGCCATACCATCGTTCAACATAGCGTCAAGAAGGAGAACATGTCTGTCTCCACTCTCATCGCTCCACTCAGTCTCAAAATTCAGCCCATAAGGCCAGAAATGACTTCCACCGCATTCAATCACAGTACCCTCACCATCCCAGCTCCGCAGCAAAGGTAACGCAGTAGGCCAATCGCCGCTGGCACATCGGTCGTCAAACGCCCGTCTTTGGCCTACGCCGAGGGTGTGAGATATCTCGTGCAGAGCAGTGCGCTCAGTCTGGTATGCAGCATCGGCACCAAAGCGGAGGTCGCCGTTGTAGTTTGCTTCGGCGGTTGGTACGCCTGGAGAGTAGGAGACGCGGATCGTTTTCGAAATGCTTGGTGCGAGGCGCGCATGGCGAGCGACGGCGGCTGTCATTGCGTCTTCGATGCGGCCATAAGCTGCGGATTCGTCCTCTGTCGGATTGGAGCTTTTGTCCAAGGTCCAAGTAATTGCGCCCAATGCAGTTGAGATGCAGGCCGAAGCGGCCAGGAAGACGGAGCCGCGCATGTCTGAATTCGACGGGTCGATTGGTTGATGCTTACTGCTGTTGAATGCTTCCGGTCACCGGCGTTTATTCAGTGGAGAACGATGGAGCGAAGGCGGATGCGACGGCGATTCAGTCTTCTTATGTTATGGCAGTTCCTGACAGTTGTGAAACACCAGACTTTTCGGTTGCCTACCGAGGCTATACTGTATCAGGTAAATTGTATGGGCGAACGATCTTGCGCTAAGTCGTATTGCTAGCGTCTGATGTGCGCAGGGTTTCTCCAGTCGTCAAAGGTTCGATGTTCGGTCATATTGCCTATATAAGGTAGTGTGTCCAAACACATGGCAGGTCAAGAGACCTACTTTGGTGGAAATGTCTAATTTAATCGACCCTGCTCCTGTCTGTGATTGAAGCGAAAAGGCCAAGTCATCCGCAACGCATTGAAAACCCCCTCCTATCCCATCTTCGATCCGACGTCGATCAATCCGAAAGCATGAGTCTCGCAATAAATTCTAGACTGTCAAATCCCAGTAAGTAATACCTTTCTCGATACAAAGTGTCTGCCAGAGTTGAAAGCAAAATTTCATTTCTAGGAATCCCTCGACTTCCTGTCCGGCCAGCGCGTAGGCAAGCAAGCATCGGTCTCTGAGGAGATATTCCGACCGCAGTGAGCCATATACGGACCGACAGAGACCGTGATGTTAAGATATATCGAGAATTCCTGGCACATACCTTTGGTAGTGTAGGTCGATGCATTGCAAGAGAGAGAGATTGTCGCAGACAAAGTATCTTCTTAATGCAGGCTCGGAGGAAAGACTAACCTCATACTCCAGAGCACCGAGGCACCTGTGCGTTTCCCGGCTGCAGATGCCTCCGGAGCTCGTTCTTGAGCTTGCCGATCCGCGCTGGATGTTTTGTTGTCGGGAAATACGCATGATTGCGACGGACGTGGCGCCGGAGCCAACATCTACTGGAAATTCCGCAGTGTGGACCGCCCGTTCTATCGTTGCAAAGCAGTTCACACGAACAGCTCGTCTCTAGTACCCACTGACTCCCATCGCATCGATTGCGGTTGACTATTCGCCCATCCCGCTTATTGAGAAACGAGAGAAGAGATTGTTCATTCCAGGCTCTTTTGATGATAGTACCGAAGACCCCGTATGAACACTTTTCTATTACGGCATCGATGGAGCTGACCTTTCGTTCGGTTGTAGAGCTTTTGAGCAGGGTGTAGGTAATGCAATGCAGGCCGTAAGTTGTCACTGATGCCCAAAACCCGAGGTTATAGCAGGATGGGAATTATACTTCAAAGTGACACACTCGCAGTTATCTCAAAGCTCTAGTACACTTTTGACAGTGCTCGGGGCTACCAGATCGTATAAGATGTCGGAACAAGAGCCCCAGGTCTTGCGTTAGATCTTATGCAGGAATTCAAGGTAAAAAGAGTACCACGTGTCAGCTGTGGACCGAAGTATTAACAGCTTTTTAACATATGACAGGTGTTCACGTGTACACCGCTTCTGTTAACATTCTTATGGAACCAAATTCCGGGGCCAGCATACATAGTTACCTGGCTCTATACAGATAGCGTTTTCCTTAGGTACATGCTCGTACCAGCCCGTTGCGATTGAGCATCCACTCCGCATGAACTCTTTTTAGTGATAAAACATCTAGCGCAGACTGCGTTGTGGGTCAGAATATAAAACGATCACGCTATCGACCTCGACATTGCCTTCGTATTAGCGAGAGAGAATTTAATGTCAAGAAAATTGCAAATGGTATTTTAGAAAAACGTTGCTACTTAGCTGCGACGAGCCCGAATAACTTTCTAGAAAGGTGAATTTAATCACCTTTCCAGAAACAATTGACACATTCGAAGGGTAGACCGCATGCGGGTTTTTGTATTTGCATTAACCAATGATACCGTAGACGCAAGATAAAGCATGCGGTAGCGTGTAGCTCTTCAGACAACCATAGCGAATGTGGAGCTTAACAACAACTGACACCTTTGATACTGACCGCCATTACTAACAGTGTCTGTAGTCGCATTGCAGATATCGACCCAGTCAAAGTTGCATTTTCCTAAAGTCGAATTTTTATCGGGCTCACATATAACAATTTCACAATAATAGATGCATACCTGGAATGCTGCTCTAGACACGCATCTATAAGAGCATACTTCGTTCCTGCACAGCTCCAGACAGGACATCCTGAACTTTCGTTTTTCACTTCCGACGTATTGCACGGCATCACTTTTTCAATCCTGACCTCAAATTTCCATTTCTACTATGGCGCTGCCGTACCCCGAAGGCGAAGTCTTCTTCAAACGCTCCGTTTTGAAGAACAATGGCAATGGCCTGAACCCTGATAGCCTCGCTTCGTTCAACAGCCACGCACTGATCGAGTGGTGCTGGAACGAGACTCCTGCCAGCGGCAGTTACTCTCGCAACGGTATCAACCATCGCGTTGGCGAGAAGAACAGCAAAGAAGAGTTCGCCTTTCATGATGCCATGATTGTCATTATTGGAACAAAAGAAGGGTTTGAAAATCGCGTCAGCAATAAAATGGGTCACTCTAGTAGACACTCTGGGATCGAAGTCATGACTAAGACAATGCTCCCTTTGGATACTGACGAATACGAAAAGCGAGCAAAGGGCGGACCATTGAAGACTGCCGTCACTCCCATCAAGCTCTATCCTGGCCTTCCCTACATGTACATCGACCTGGTTTTCCCGATCCGCGCCATTTATTTTCCTTTGGCCCGGAAGCCGAGCTCTGTTTTCCCCGACCTTTGTTCCTACCTTATGGTTGACTTTAGACTAAGGCAAGGAGTGAAGATGTACGACTCGCCACCTACTCTTGATGTACTCCGGCACCTTTCCACGCCACTCAATTTGGACTGCGTTCCGTCCATACCGATGGAAGCCAGAATTGTGCTAGACTCAAACGGGTTCAACCTTGAAAACATGACCGCGGAAACAAAGGAGAAAGCACAGAAGTACTGGGAGATTTTCACCAAAAAGCAGCGTGCCAATATTGAGATTCCCATGAATTTCGATCTAAATTCTGGTCTTGGTCAGCACCCTGATAGTAAGTTGCAAATACCTCATTCGCACTGGCCTACTCAAACTTTCCCTATCCTGGAAGCCCACGGAATCTGAGCACACTACTAACCTCGAATTCTGTAGATCTGATCAGCCTTTACATCCCCGGCGTCTACAACTACCTGATATTACCGCGACAACTACGAAGCATCGAGCGAGGTCTCTACATGCCTACGGATCCAAAGAAGAGCCTCATCAGGATTCATGACAAGAACTCGATCGATAAAAGGTCCACCCTCCTCGAATACGATACCAAGAAGCAGAAGCTGTCCCTCAAATTAGACATGACGAAGATCCTGGAGGGCCATCTAGGCGTCCAGGTTGTTTGGCAGCCCTTCGATATCCCCGAGCCTGAGGATGCCAACCAGATGATGATCGATCTAGTGGAAGCAGGCTTGTGTTTCGTCCCGGTGGTGGGACCACTAGCATCCAACTGTTTCGGGCTATCCATGGACATTGTCAATAACCCCGATGCCTTCAAAGAGGCCAATCCGTTGAGATGGATGGTTATCTGCTTGCTGACGCAGCGGCTTCAGCGGAGGCCATCGCCGATGGTTTGCCCAAGTACAGCAAGGCAGGAAAGATCGCTGGGTTTCTTGGGAAGGTTGGAGGTGCGCTTACCAAGATCACCAAACCGAGTTAGATTGGGCAGGTATTGTAGCCAGAGCCATCCAGATCTCAAGAAATTGCGGGTCTTTTCATACAATCCAAGAGCTACCTCTTATGTCTTGAGGAGGTCTGGCCAAAGCTGCTGCCCGGCAAGCGTTGGGGCAAGACATCTGTATGGCGTTTTACAAAAAGCAACCACGAAGCTCTTGGCTCCAGAACTTTGACTATTGCGGCATTAGCAAGACATCAATGGCATGCTCTTCGCATGTATCGTCACCGCTCGTTGAATCGCGGTACCTCCGCCTGTTGCGCTTGCTGAGTCCGTCCGCAAGCGTCGGACAAAGCCCTTGATATCACCCTGCCACGCTTGATGCTGCATCCACAGAGCACTGGTTGAGCATGTATATCTCCGGAGGCAAGTCGAAAATGCAGTCTATGGAGACTTACTCGGGAATTGCGGGACTCGCATGTAGGCCATTGCTGTGCCAAGGCTGCTCATCCGACCATGTTTGCATTAATTTGTAGAGGTGGAGGCCCATATACCACAACATACACTTCATCAGCGGTCGAGACTGATAGATGATACTGAGGTGACAAGGCGCCAGATGGCTCTCAGCCTTACCACCCAAGACATACAAGCCGTTCTTTGTGGCTCAAGTCGACCGAAGCCCCACTTTTCCTCCTCTTGCTTCTTCGTTGCAAGCGGAAGTTGGCCGAAGTCCAAGACGTGAAAACCTTTTCCAAGGAACAATTGAGTGAGCCAAGCAGAGTAACGACCACGCCTGTCCTGAACACCTGTCGCCTGTCCAGGAAATACGATTATCATGACTGTTCTCTGGATCAACTCCGACGCCTTCATGGGCACTGCGAGAATCTACACAAGGCTTTACGAGGACCGGAAACCAACATCATTCTATTCTGATAGGATGTAGACAGTATTCATGCATTTTGATGCCCTGCATCAATTATTCCTTGCACTCAAGAAGACTTCAGCCGATATCCGCGTTTCCGCATGGTCAACCGACCGGTACTATGTTTGTCCTGACATGGCGTCTGGGCATTTGCAACACCAGTACCGCTAACCATCCCGCTATCCCACAGTCTCATGGCGTATTCTCCACCCTCTGCAAAATCCACCGCGAGACAACACCGCTACTCCTCTTGCCAAGGAACACTTTCTCTTGCCCAGTCGGATGTTGTTCTGCTCAACTACTTGTTCCCCGGGGTCTTCTGCTCACCTTGCTGGGATTCGGAGAATGCAGATCGGGAGAACTCGTTGAGACTACCCCGGCCAAGGCGCGGGGACTATGCGGGTTGAGGGTGGAGGTGCCATGGGGGTGGGGTGCGGAGAGTCAGGGTGCCATGTGCTGATATGGATCTCATGGCTCCTGACAGCGCCCTGATCTTGAGAATGGCTATATAAAGCCAGGTACCTTACGACCCGACGGTGAGTGTCTCTTTCTTCAGACCGATCACCACCACAGTCTGAGAAGATCATTCACGCTCGATTTCCCCCCC